>SMSQ01004072.1:0-11166 GCA_019453375.1 Ctenoplectra terminalis | reverse complement strand
TACAACAGTTTGTAACTTTTAAGTCACACGGTCCCATAGAGGATTAAATCACTGCTTGACGTTGATAGTGATACAACTCGAAACATTTCGACACTATTTTTATTAAATATAAGATTTACATTATGTTTCTATTCTTACCAAATTTACTAAAAAGCAGAATGATTAATTAATAATTAATAAGTTCTTTATTTAGTATTTTTAAACTATAAATTTCAGGAAGCTTCTCCTCTAAAATACAGTTTGAAAATACTAAATAGAGAACTTATTAATTCTTATATAATTATTAATTAATCATGCTGCTTTTTATTAAATACAAGGTTTACATTACGTTTCTGTTCTTACCAAATTTACTAAAAAGCAGCATGATTAATTAATAATTATATAATAATTAATAAGTTCTCTGTTTAGTATTTTCAAACTGTAAATTTCAAGAAGCTTCTCCTCTAAAATACAGTTTGAAAATACTAAATAGAGAACTTATTAATTCTTATATAATTATTAATTAATCATGCTGCTTTTTATTAAATACAAGGTTTACATTACGTTTCTGTTCTTATCAAATTTACTAAAAAGCAGAATGTTTAATTAATAATTATATAATAATTAATAAGTTCTCTGTTTAGTATTTTCAAACAGTAAATTTCAAGAAGCTTCTCCTCTAAAATTTACATTTTTTAAGTTGTGTCACCATCAATGCCGAGCAACAAAGTGTACTATATACTGGGTATCCCAAAAAAATGTATACACAGTTTGAATTATTATAACTTCACTTTTTATCCACATATAATTAATATTTAAACTGCAAAAAAATCTACATAAAATGTATACTTCCAGTAGTATTCTAAAATAAATTTTCTTTTTTCAAAAGTTAATCTTGGTCCGCTGGTTATTTCCAATTAATTACACTCTGAATAGAAAGAAAAGTCAGAAAGTTATGACCGGTTAAACAGTGTATACATTTTTCTGGGACACTCTGTATTTTATAAATGGAAAAATATAATTAGAGATTGTTAGATGTTTGATAGAAAAAATAAACATAATTTACAAGTAATTTGAATTCGTCAAAAATAACTAGTTTTATGTTTCAAACGGTTTACATACCGGTTTCGGAGGACAGTCACCATTAGCCATATTAACTGCCCTTAATATTGGAATTCCTATGGAATTTTCACCTAGTGCAACTTCACAAAAATCTGAATCTATGTGAAGTCCAATATCAACCGTATATTCGCCCATTCGAACTGTGAACATATCAGCTAATACCTGTAAAAAAAATTGTCTATAAAAGATCAATAATCATTTATTTAACCATACGAAAGTTAATTTTTCAGTAAATCAAAATTTGTCTATAAAGGATCAATAATTATTTATTTAACCATACGAGCGTTAATTTTTCAGTAAATCAAAATTTCTCTATAAAAGATCAATAATCATTTATTTAACCATACGAGCGTTAATTTTTCAGTAAATCAAAATTTCTCTACAGATCTATAATCATTTGTTTAACCATGCAAACGGATACACAACCTGAGCTTACAATTCAACTGTAATTGAATGAATCATTGAAGAAATCATCATGTTGATATAATTATTCTAAATAATTTTCAAACTATGTTTTGCGTGCAAAAAAATACATATATATTTTTGCTAGATTATATAGCTCCAATATAGATTCAGTATCGCTCATAAGTATCCGGACAGTGATAAATTTATCAACTTGATCAATTTATAGTGATGGTACATAAATGTTACTAAAACATGTAAATCAATGACAATTTAATAACTGAAAGTAATATTTGACAAATTAAAATATAAGAGACGACAAATTCTTTTTGAGAAGCGCATATAACGATCTAAAGGGAAGTATACAGTTTCATTTAAAGAATAAAAGCTTGACCCACATATCTCTGAAGATAATAACGTGAAAAAAATTCGTCTTTGCCAAAAGATTGTTCCATTTGATCCACAACAGCTTCATATAATCAACTTTTTTACATTTTTAATACTTAAGGAATCATGGCCAGGTACACTACCACTCATAAATATCCGGACACTGATAGATTTGTCAACTTGATCAATTTCAGTGATGGTACATAAATATTACTGAAATATGTAAACTAATGACAATTTAATGATTGAAAGTAATATTTACTACCTTCTTAAGCAATCGACACATTCTAAATTGAAATTATCTATTAATAAAAATTTTCCAATAGTGTATTAAAATGAAATACACATTTCGTAAAAGGACAGTAACCATGATGGAAGAACGTTATTATTTAATCCATAGGTTACCAATTAAATAACGCAAATATAAAGAATTTTTCAAATAACAAACCAGTTACGTAAGGTTTAACACTAATAAATTTTAATGTCATTTTTATTGCATATTAGCTCAGTAATTTATTCACAATATTCAATTTTATTCTGCTATAATATTCTGCTACACAAAGCTGCAACAATAACAATTAAATAACAAAAGCATAAATTACATTCTGTCAAAAAGAAGCAAGTGTCCGGATACTTTGAGCGTTAGTGTATGTATTAGTTTAAAAATTTGTTAAATACAATATACAATTTTGATATTTAAAAAATTCATAATGTTCTACAAAATTATATTTTATTTCATTTATAATGCCTCTAATATAACCATGATTGATTTCTACTTTAGATTTATAAGAATATATGTATTAATGTATTTTGTATAATAATATATTAATTGAAATTTTTTATACGCGTTACAATCACTCTTTTGTTTCATGATATTCCAAATTCTGCTTAAAACATTTTATTGTAAATAATAACACTACTTTAATATCTACAATATTTCACACTATTAACATGTTATTCATAAATTACATTGTTTTATGCTAAATCATAGAAGATTGTTAAAATTTTACTCTTTTCACAGGTAATGTATTATTCTATATTTAATAATTAATAACAAAAAACAATAACAAATAATATACGTATATGAATTAATTCTCATTTATAATTGTTCTTCCTCAATTATGTTTTTTATCTAATAAAACTCAGCTTTGAAATTCTAACTAATAATATTGTTAATATTTTAAAGAATATTAAACATATTACTTCTTTTCATTCAAAGGATGCAGCGTTAAATATTATTTACATCTTTTGCACGTTATTATTTTCTTTTATTATTATTAGTTTTATGACTGAAAATTTTCTAACTGCATAAGTTAATACATACATACCTTCACATCGTCAGGAAAATCTTTGATGATTTCCATGTATGTACTCAAACTAGCGCCATATGTACTATCGTAATTCAATTCCAGTTCACACGATTTTATATATTTTTCGTTAATACTGGAACACTCAACGTCTTCAAATAGTACATCGAAGTCTGCCTTATATAAACAATAAACAATTAAGATAATACAACATTCTTCGTAAACAAATGCTCTGAATAAGCATTAAAAAGTGTCAACGTAATATCTTAGACATAACACAAACAACTTATGAAAATCATTTTCGAACAAAACGATGCAAAAATATATGTATTTATGTACGAAGAAGCTTTGCCAATAGGCTTTCTTGTTTCAACAGTTGCATATTTTTAATCAGATTAATATTTGCGTTTACAAAAAATAATAACAGAAGCAATATGTGCTTCGCTGTTTTTTAAACAAAATTAAATACAAGAAAATATGAATTTATATTTAAAAATTTATTATATATACTATGTTATATCTTGAAACTTATTATTCCATAAATTCAATTATATTACGTTTTTAGGCTCTCTTTTTTTAACAACAAGTAATACATAATTCGTTTAATAATATTATGCAAGAAGTGCATTTCTAAATTTATTATATATACTATTTTATATCTTGAAACTTATTATTCCATAAATTCAATTATATTACGTTTTTAGGCTCTCTTTTATAAACTGCAAATAATACATAATTCGTTTAATAATATTATGCAGGAAGTGCATTTCTAAATTTATTATGTATACTATGTTATATCTTGAAACTTATTATTCCATAAATTCAATTATATTATATTTTTACGCTCTTTTTTTTTAACAACAAGTAATACATAATTCGTTTAATAATATTATGCAGGAAGTGCATTTCTAAATTTATTATGTATACTATGTTATATCTTGAAACTTATTATTCCATAAATTCAATTATATTATATTTTTACGCTCTTTTTTTTCAACAACAAGTAATACATAATTCGTTTAATAATATTATGCAGGAAGTGCATTTCTACATTTCGTGCGCTGTTCCTACAAATGGTAAATAGGAAAAAGTTATTCAATTATTTGATGCTCACCTGCACCGTGCACCATCGTAACGCACAAGCTGTAAACAACCAGAAGAGCATCCTGATAAATGCATCAAGTGTTCTCTCCCAACTTCGTAGTAAACAATATTGAACGCTACTTTTGTCATTCTTTATGTTCTCCCAGAAGAAGAATTCCATCTGGTAACGTAACATCTGCAGGATCTACGATTTTATCAGAAGTCGTTGTATTTTATTGTTGCGAAACTTCCACAACGATCGGTTATTATTTCAAACATTTACCTGGCACGAAAATCGTAATTCCGAGAAACACGATCATTGTTATTACACTCAGATTACATTATTGCTCATCGTTGGACGTACCAAAATTTATTAACAAACGAAGAAATGTATCGCAAACACACTGAATCAATTTTTTTAAATTTCATATTGGGAATGATGTTAAGTGGATTATAAAATATGCGAATTTTACACATGTATTTTTTATTATATATTATTATATAATACATTTCACTAAACTTGAAAATATTTTTAATACCATTTATATTGATATTATATTGACTTATATTGATATTTACTATTTAAATTCGAAAGTCTTATAATTACAAATGTGACATTTAATTTGTTATACAATCATTCTTTTCTAAGTTCTTGAAATCGTTAATGCTTTTTTTTTAATAAAACCGCTGATATACATACGTATAATAATCTAGAAATAATATGTACAGTGGACTTCTATATAACGCGAAACGTATCCCTCGACATGCTTTATCAGTCGAATTTATGCAATTATGTCCAACCAATACTGACAAAACAGCATCATTGGAACTTATTTGTTGACACTTATCGACAATGAAAAAATGTTAAATAATGAAGTACATATTTTTATTTTAACACGTTAAACACCCCGCCGATTTTGGTCGACTTTCCCTCAGACTGTGTGCTGTGATAATAATTGAAAAACATTTGATCGCAAAATAATTAGGAATTTAAGAAGAAAATTGTAGAGAACTGGAAAGGAACTGGAAAGGAACTGGAAATCAACTCGTTGATGAATTATAAGGTATTATTTTGTGAGATTGATACTGTCAGTTTTCGGAAAACAACGACGCCTAAATGAAAATTTCAGCGTCAGTCCGCAGGGACCGGCGTGGCGCTTAACGTGTTAATTAAAATTTGAATAAAAATATTTTCCTCTTATATCTTCAAATGTGCACACTATTTCATTCGATAAGCCATTACTTTTTTTTAAATGTTACCTTCACTGTGCACATATAAATAACAGCTAAGTACATACTTTCGCTGTTCCAAACAAAAAATCAATGTTAAATTTATTTTACGCGGTGTATGAGTAATAGTCGCAATTTTTACGTCGCGTTATACCAATTCAAATACGAAATGTATTAGGTTGTCCCGAAAGTTCCTTCCCTTATCTTCACGCAATGCTTTCGTCTAGCAATGTTTAAATAAACATTCAGCCTTATTTGTTAAACGAGAGATGGACGGAAAAAACAGTGCAAAACGAATCCTATGTAAAATAATAATACTTTGCAAAACATAAAATATTATGTATCCATTACCTATTAATAAAACGAAAGAAACTTTTGGGACAACCTAATATAACCAACATATGAGCGTATAAGCAACAAACCTATAAATAATATCGGATAATTGTGAATAATTGTTATAAATATACATGTGAATAATTGTTATAAATACACGTGCAAATAAATATTAAAACATACTTTACTTTCACAACAAATTTTCAACTAAATAAGTATTAGAACATACTTCGTTAAATAATCATTTTTATCATATTACGATTTCCTGAAATTTTTATCAGAATTGCCCATTCTCACAAACCCTCCACGTTTCATACTTCCTCGTTCCGCATATTCTAGTTCCCTCCTCTTCGACCCAGAATTGTCTCAGAAATCGAAGTTTTCCAAAGATACATTCCCGCATACGTTGATCTTCTCGGTATATAAATGGTCGTCTCGATGCGAAGGCAACTTCTATCAATGTCCTTTCTCTTCTTCACGTGACCATATCAAAAAGGAATACCAAATGGGGCAACTCATCGACCGTTAACATTGGCATGCTCCCAGCTCATCGACAAAGCGGACATAACGTGACTTGTATCCGCTATTTCTCGACTCCTTCTGACCTCGAAGAACTTGTAGTCGCAATCTGAAGGAATACGTAACTGGTTGACCGAAAGATAAATTTAGGATAACGTTGATATCCTGCGTCCTTTCGCGATGAAACCCCTGCAGCAGGGGATGTCCGCGCGAAGTCAAATAAACTCGAACAAACTGAACGCTAGCGATCACTTTTCCGAGGTCAACAACATTTTTTCGAAATTTGTTTAACTTTATGCTACCCGAAACTTTGTTTCGGAGCTTATTTGCTGTATATAAATTATCGATTCGTCAGTTTAAATATTTAATCGCCGACTGATGGATCGGATTGAACATTGGACTTTTTTGTTAGGTGTCGGAAAAAGTTGGTGCGGATTTACGGTACAAAATTGAGGGAGTCTTAACTTTTCTGAAATTTAATATTATTTAATAATGAATGTTCATTTTTGTAGCTCTTCTCCAATGTTTTTTAAACTTATACATTCCATTGGTATAAAAACCTTGAGCTTTGATCGCAAAAAATTAATTATTGAACTTGGAACAATATCGGACCACTTTTGTATCCTCTCTTTTTAGTAACATAATGTTCTCTAAAAACACTACAAGTACTATTAAATACTATTAAAGGATCGCGTTAATACAATTTAGTATGACTAGAAAGTTTGCAATGTATGTAAAAATATTCGACAAACTGTGTGCTTCAGAAGTGGTGCAATTTTATTGAAGATCTTACTAAAAATCTATTTCAACAATCATTTTGTTTCGAACTTACAAATGTTCAGCGACCTATGGGCGGTAGTGTACGTGACAGGCTTTTAAACTAATATAAGCTTGACTAATTTTGAATACTCGCAGGCCAAGTATTCATTGATAACATGTTATATCATGTGCTTTAATGTGTGTTAACACATTGACGACGGGACCTTGTTTCTGTAAAACTTACTAGGGAATAAAGTTACGATCGAATAATTCTTGGTTATATACTTTCGAGAATGAATTGTATTCTAACCATAGCTCTTAATTTAAAATTTCAACCGAACGAATAACTTTTTAAAAGCAACCTTTCACATATTGTCGTTTCCTATTCTCACCTTTTCAAGATCTGAAATACAAAACACGAGAAATCTCGTCACCCGTCCTCAATGTGTTAACCCTTTGCGGACGGAGCCGACCGGCTGAAATTCTCCTATAAAAAGTCTATTTTACTACGTGATGCGTGAAATCGTATTGTATGAGTCTAAGAGTCAGTGCAAACCAAAAAATTTTATTTTTAATAAATTTTATTAAATTTCATTTTTAATAAAAATTTGTAATGAAATGAGTTCCTTCTAAGACTACAACAACTTGAATTATTTTAAAAATTAAACTTGTTTTTTTACAAGCAATTAAACTGAAATGTTTTCCTTTTCATAACTATCTCTATTGCGGAATAAAAAATTACTGAACTGAACACTTGGAACACACAGTACTCAATGGTCTGGAATTGACTCAATTTCAATAGCAAAAATTAAATGGATACAGAATTTCTTCGGATCATAAAATTCAAGTAGTCTTCAATTGTAAGAATTTTAAGAATATATATGTGCATATATAAAAATCATTGAAATGCACAGAGTGCAGATTATATGCAATATAATTTTTTAAGTGTCCAAAAAAAAAAAAAAAATGATGGCATCACGTAGTAGAATTTACCTGTTACAGAAGAATTTCCTACATTTCTCTTATCCTGTTAGAGCGAAACCGTGTTGTAAGATGCAATATTGCAATAATAAAAGGAGTAATAAAAATAAACCTATTACAGTTTTTGTGCATTTTTAATAATGAAAAAAATATAAGTACACTAGCAAGGAAAATTATTGCACGACCCAGGCGTAACAATAGCGCACAGTATTTTTAAATATTCCTAATCTGTCGAATATAAAATTTCTGAAACGAATCGCATCGAGTACAAAGACAATTAATTCCTGAAAGATAAACCGGTAAAGCGTAAAGAGAACTTTGGAAAGCGTTAGCTGTCAACCATGGCATCCCATCGATAATACGCACACGCCGTTGGAACGGTGAACGCTTTACGAGCTTATTCCAATTCCGACTGGATGGACATACGGATAAATAGATTTCGTCAATTCATTTACCACTTGATCTAGCCGCGCATTTCAATTATATGTGTACTCTTTGTCGGCAGTATCCGACGGTACTCCATCGTTGCATGCACGCGTGAGCCACACCGACGGTTCCTGATAAAGTCGTGGGAACGGATGCGGTCCACGATACAATTGAATTAATCTCGATCGAACAACAACGTGCCCCGAAACGAAACAGGAAATCGCGTTGTCGCGCGCAAAATCGAGCAAACGCGACCACGCCGAATCTATTGGCCGTTATTAGCCGTTACTGTTTTCCAGAACGTTGCTCGTTATTTGACTGTACCACGTTTTTCTTTCTCTTCCCCTCTACTCCTCTCTGCCGCGCTTCGTTAATTAGAATGTAACCAGTGCGAGGCGATTAAATTACTGGAGCAGAAGTAATTTATAACGATCGCGAAGCAGCTTGATCGTTCCGAACGCGAGCTAATATCGGTTTAGGGATGAACTGCGTCGGTGGATAGGTTTGGAAAAATTGCATGTTCGCGACATGTTTTGTGGAGAGAAAAGATAAAAAATTTGTTTGCCAAGATTTATTAGATTTTGAAGAATCAGACACGAGGTATCGGGTTCTCGCGTAACATGACAGTATATCATGCTTGAAAACCTTTCAAAGAAATTGCTGTTGCAGATTTTTTTTTACGCCTCTTATATCTAAGTTTGACAATTAAATAACCGTAAACGTTTAATTTTACAATTATTTTTGGCTGCATTTTGTATAAAATATAGTAAATGTTATTTCAATTATTTGTATATTTGTTAACAATAAATTATTCTACCATAACAACAATATTCTGGGAGACTATTTCTTATCTTTTTTACCTTCATTATAATATTATCTTGTGTGTTAATATTATCTTGTTTGTTAATATTATCTTGTTTACCTTCCTCAACTCTTTCGCTACTATAGGCGACTATAGTCGTTCGCTATGAATCGAGTTCTGCATACTATGAGCGACTATAGTTGCTCGACTATTGGATAATATCAACAGCTATAGTTACTCGATGAATCGCATTTATACTTGGAAATTATAAGCAGGCAATGGGAAAAATAGTATTTATTGTACACGGATATGTTAAATTAGATAACTTAACCGTTTGAGTGCTGAAAAATTTTCTTGTATATATTTTCCGCTAAAAATGCGGAATAAAATGCGTAGTTTTTTTTGTGGAAAATAATCAAAACGATAGTAATTTACTCTAATTATTATATAAAAAGTAGTTTTTACCGACAAAAATATTTTTTATTCTCACTTATTACAAGAATGTTTTGCTGCACAAATTCCATGAACTCCTTTTTTACATACAGCGCAAAATTTCTAGCACAACAAAAGAGAAGCGCGATAGCGCTTCTTCGCACTTAAACGGTTAATACATAAAAGCACAAAGAATCGTTATAGCGAGACAATATAACATATGCCATGTATACTATGGCCGCGTTTTTCGGCAAAGACCTTTGTAGCGAAAGGGTTAATAGTATATTGAAAAGCAAAAGATATTTTAAAACTCTGATGCTGTTAGTAACAACAGTTGAAAAATTTTAAATACACCAAAGACGAAGTACAGACTTAACATTTTGTGGAGCTTCGTGTCTCATGTTCTGAAATACCGGTCGTGTAAAAAATCAGACGTTTCGTTATGCTATCTACGATTTAAAGCAGTGAGTTTAGTTTTCTGTTCTTGTTATATTTTTCTGAGGGTAACAGGAGCATAGAATCGTAGTAGAAGTCTTTTAGACGAAGAAAGTAAATGATTAAAGAATGATAAATATATTTTCCAATTTAAAAATATTAGGTTGTCCCAAAAGTTTCTTTCGTTTTATTAATAAGTAATGGATACATAATATTTTATGTTTTACAATATATTATTGTTTTATACAGGATTCATTTTCCGCTATTTTTCCCTCCATCTCTCGTTTAACAAATAAGGCTGAATGTTTATTTAAATATTGCTAGACGAAAGCATTGCGTGAAGATAACGGAAGGAACTTCGGGACAACCTAATACCAACTTTGTAGCTAACAAAATCGCGAAGGAATAGTAATTAATTCTTTACTTTGTAGAATCAATTTATGGAATTCTGATGGATTATTTAAAGTATGGTCTTATGCGATCTTTTAGGTATAGATTTTATAAACATTTTTTTCTCAGAATAATTAACTATTTCTGATTTTTACGAACGATATTTTGTCTTTAAAAGCACAAAGAATCGTTATAGCGAGACAATATAACATATGCCATGTATACTATGGCCGCGTTTTTCGGCAAAGACCTTTGTAGCGAAAGGGTTAATAGTATATTGAAAAGCAAAAGATATTTTAAAACTCTGATGCTGTTAGTAACAACAGTTGAAAAATTTTAAATACACCAAAGACGAAGTACAGACTTAACATTTTGTGGAGCTTCGTGTCTCATGTTCTGAAATACCGGTCGTGTAAAAAATCAGACGTTTCGTTATGCTATCTACGATTTAAAGCAGTGAGTTTAGTTTTCTGTTCTTGTTATATTTTTCTGAGGGTAACAGGAGCATAGAATCGTAGTAGAAGTCTTTTAGACGAAGAAAGTAAATGATTAAAGAATGATAAATATATTTTCCAATTT
>SMSQ01004070.1:20246-66968 GCA_019453375.1 Ctenoplectra terminalis | reverse complement strand
TTACCTATCTCAATCTTTTTCTTTCTTTTTCTTTACTTTTCTTTACATTGTTTTTTTTGTGTGTTTAAGTCATTAGTGACAAGAGGTTCCGTAAAAGGTAAGTTCAGATTTTGTTAAAAAGGTTAGTGTCGTTTAAGTATTTGACTGTGTTTTTTATGTACTTCTGTGAAATTAATGTTGTGCCTGAATCGATTCCATACGTTCGTCTTTAAGGTTAAAATTTTCTGCAATCGAGGAGGTGGCGAATGGTTAAGAGTTTACAGCAAGCTGTTGCAAAACGGTGGTTTATTAATTCATTCGAACACACGGTAGCGTTACGTGATTTAACAAGATGTTCTGCTGATATTTTCGGATCACCAATCAATCGACAATTAACACCAGAATAAACGGAAATCCGATCAATCAGTGTAAGAATAACCGATGTGTTCTTTTGTGTAAGAATACATGATTATAACGGTATCTCAATATTCTGAAGTATTTTTGAATTAGTTCGAAGAATAAAAACAGAATTCATATGACAGCTGTAAAAAATACATCGGACCTATACAAATAATTTACTGTTTATCATACATCTGCTCTTAAATTTTTTATGTAAAATGGACTTATACAATTTCAATGATATAAAATTCATCAATCAATATAATTTTAACAATATACAAATAATATAAAAATTTTTAATAGTTTTTCTAAAAATAATAAAGTGTAAAATATTCGGCTCGCGGTGCGAAGCGGTTGTTCGGTATCGCGAATCGACTCGTTGTTCCTGATAAATTAATACCGAAAAGGCGGTTTCTTTGAAATAGTGTGGATGATGAGATAACAAAGAAATTTCACTCCTATGTATACTGTTTAATTAAATAGTACAAGTAATGTAAATATGTGTTAACGTTAAGATGGTATTGAATTCTATGCTGTATTCTGCGTTCTGTCTTGTGAGTTGTGATGTCTGATGGTTTGTTCCAATGTTGGATTGTAAAATATCCTTGGGTTCTGTTGTGATCGGTGGAATTCGAAAAGGAAAGGTAGGAAGGAATCGAAAATGAGGAAATGTAATTGGTGATAGGAAAAGGTGATGGAAGGAGAAAATGAGAATGAAGGGAGCTTGAGAAACGGGAGGGAATTGGGAAAAACCCGGAAAGGAAAAAAGGATAGTGGAAATGACCAGGCTGAGGAGTTTGCTACGTTTTTTTATGATGATGGTTCGCCGTTCGGCTCCGAGAACGGACGTAAAGAATACTGAGTCTTTCAAATATTAAAATTATGTAATTTCAAATGTTAGGAACACCTGTTACCGAATAAAAGTTCAAATTCCAGGATCAAAGAAAATTAAGATCAAGAGCTTTTAATTTACTTGCAAATTAAAAAGAATCTTTAAAGCTCCAATGGTAATTGCTTCAACCGATCGCGATGTTACAATTGAAAACGTTCTGCCACATCTGTACCCCGTTATGAAAAAGGCGAGTACTTCTTTTGTAAAGTTTTTTACTTTTATTCAAAACAAAGACAATCATGTGTAAGCAATAGAGAAGAGTTGTATATTTTGTGAACGCCGTGCGTAGAGAATCGGCCAAGTGCGTCCACTTAGGACGGTACTCACCTTTTCTTTTCTTAGGACACCTAAGAAAAGCCCAGGGTTAAAATCAGTCTGAGCAGGCACGTCGACCAGAGCAGATCGAATAAAATATATTATTTACCGATAGCTTGTTTCTAATTTCTTCTCGCCTCGCCCGTCAGCCTTCCTTACACATGTAAGAACAGTTCTTTATTAACTAAAATACGCAACGGCGCAGAGTCCGCTTCGGTAAGTATATATTTATCAATCGATGGAAAGTTCGGTAGTCGACTGTCCGGTACGATGTTCGAACAGTGAGTGCCCTCCGGTACTTTTTTCCAAATCTCGGGTGGTGTTGCCGAGAACCGAGGGTTCGTCTGTTACCGTTAGGCCCTGTTGTAAAACAGTCGTCGGAGCTTGAGCGTAGCTCGTGCTGGGGTTATTTATAGAACCTTTCTTTTGTCACATACTGCGATTCTTCCCTCTCATTATTTTCATATCCAACAATCAGGATCGATAGAAATATCAGAAACTTCTATAACCAATACCCGCAAAAATGGCTAAACGAAACACATAAAGCTTCCGCTTTTTTAATATTGTAGAGTGTTAGAAATAAAGAATGTGTGAGACGAGTGAATGTTTAGGCTAAGCTGAAAGAGGTATGAATGTTAGTTGTTCAAGTGCGCGCGGCCGGTATCTCCTCGCGACGGGACAGCGCCGGTGTGTTTAGGGAAAGTGTGACTGCGGACAAAATGATCTCGAGTGGTTGAAGGGATGCGAGGAAAGAATGTTTGGAACCGAGTGATCGAACAGTGTGAACGAAGCGATTGGGAAAACCGTGTACGTGACTGCCAGAGTTTGGACTATGGATGCAAGGGATGGAGTGCAAGGGAGAAAGGATGCATGTGATAGCAGAGGAAAGAATGAGCAGAGAGAATGATAAAAGTGTGAATGAGTTCAGCGACGAGTTAGTTAAGAAGCGGCAGTTGAGGTTAAGAGTTAAGAGTAAGCAGTTCAGAGTTAAGAGTTAAAGAGTATACAGTGTGTTAGAATTAGCGTCGGAAGGATTATTATATTGTATTTTAGCATTAAACTTTACATATATACCAAAGCCTCATTCCACTTAATTATACCCCCACAATACCGATGTTTTTGTTTTTGGTATCTGTTGCGACGTGCAACTCGCGGCAAAGGAACATTCGTGAGCCTTCATGCGACGCTCAACGGTTTCGGAATTTCCCAGTACATCATACCGCAACGTATTGGAAATTCGGAAATCGTTCAAGACAGCAGGCAATTTGCGAAGCCATCAATCACCATAGAATTAATCGCGAAAGAATAGTTTTTTCGTCACCCATCGCTACATCTGGGTGCCAGAGACGTACCGTTAGATCTTTCGAGCCCGTAACTTCAAAACATGTTTGTTCAAGATTGAAACGCTTTGCAAGTTTATTACCTGCCGCGTCTAGGGTCTGAGACACCCGGATATTCGTGCACGTAGGTAGCTTCACTACCTGCGAGTGTCCGACAACCAAGGGGTGGTCACCTCCTTCCACGCATTTTTTCTACCAATTAACACTACGACCACCTCCTTCGCTTTTTCGAAAAATGACGTTGGCCAATCCGCGTGTCTCAAGCCCCGAAAACGCTCTCTTCCCGAAGCGTCGTGAGAGACGACGCCTGAATCGGGAAGACAGAACACATCGAGCCAGAGAACGCATCAATCATCAGAACACGAAACATCACTAAAAACAAGAGATCACATCAACCATCCAACGAGAGAACACAAACATCATAACACGGAAGAATACGAGCCATCATTAACAAAGTCAAATTGCAACAACCACTACGAACGAAGAACACGAAAACCACGATCGACATCAACGTCTATCAACCAGGAGAGTTCGATACCACGACGAAGATCTCCGAATATTCATCTCAACGAGGCCCAAGATCGTTAATTCAGTTTTGGGTCAGAGCGTCGACGGCACGCTCAACAGTATCTATGTCACTAACACTGTTATCACATCCTATACTGATTTTATTAACTTCTGCAGGCATTGACACGTGACAGAGGGTGACAGAACCTCGTGGCGCTGTTACAAAGTATCGGTATCCACTGATTCCGTGGATTCGAGGAATCGGCACGCGGCTTTGTTATGCCGATGGCTACCGAGCTCGAGGCTGGGGTGAATTCGGCGCGTGGCGTTGAATGGCCACGGCCGCGACATCAAGGGCGGATGCTGCGCTTGGGTGATCGGTGATCGGTAACTCCGCCGTGATCTTCGGTCGAACGCGGAAATGTGTATATGTGTGTATGCGCGACGTTACCACCCATAAAAGTGGAATCGCGAGAGCGGACGAGGTCTTTTTTGAGGTTGACCATCCTACACTTCGTAAGTTTTTATACCGCTGAAAAACATTTTTATTGATTATTTAGGAACTTCCGGCAGAAGAATGATTAAATTTATCATTATTTTTATAATTAACTTGTTACTATTTCACTCAAGTGATTTCTGTCGCCGCACGATGGCCAAATTGAAAGATCTAACGCAAGCCTAAACCCAATACATTGATAATATTCATTTTTAACTATGCTTTTGTGTATAGTAACACGAACTACTTATTTAATGTATTTAATAACTTTCGTTGGTTCTGTACCGGAGTAGAGTACAGTTTAATTGGTAGTGAAGACTTTGTGGCTCTTGAAGGCGAAAAAGTTCAACACATATTAAACAATATTTAGAACAAAATTGTATAGGCCCACAGCGATTCCAATAATCTATTTAAGAATTAAAAATCCTACAATTTCGTTAGTATTAATAGGTTAAAAATTATCACTTTAAAATGGTTCAAAAGCATCAAAACATTCAAAATCGTAATAATGTTAGAGGTAGAGGATCGAAGCGAACACTTTTTACAATAAATAAATTATGTAAAGATTGAACGGGATTGCGAGAACGTGTTGGCAGAGGCAAACTGAACTTAACTACTTTTGATAAATATTTGTTGAATGCCTAGTAACAACAAAACGAGTGTCAATGTCATTCAACTATATTAATAATACTACGATAAAAGGATATTAATATCTTATATCTCTAACAAATAATAATAATAGAATTAATTATAATGCCAGGAATTAACAAATGGGATAAATTTTCTTATATCGAATATTAAGAAATTTTATTAAAATAGAAGAATAAAAGTTAAAACAGAATGATGTACTTTTTCAATGGAGAAAACACGACTAATCATCCAATATGACCCAAAGACTTTCTTTAATTAGACTGTCAAGTGCATTCCTTCGATTTCGGTGGCCTTTATTCCACTCAATTCACTCAAGACGACCTATTTTCCATTAAGTTGACAATTACGATTCCTTAGACTAACGATGGATTGAAGACACAACATTGGACCTTGTTATACTTATTATTTGCCATTGACATTTCGATAAATGCTTTATTGATGATCGAGAAAAAATAATGAAGATGTCAATTTATCAACCGAATGTCAACAATGTTGAATTGACAATGTTTTATCATTACACTGAGTGTTAATAAAAATGTGGAACATTAAAAATATTTGTGCGGTTTTTTTTTTATAAATATTTATCACACGTATGGACATTTCTTTAGACATTCGTATTGTATGCAAACTGTGGAAGTGAATTATTTCCGTAAACAGATTTATATGCTGGAGAACATACTAATTCTTTCCGCTCAAAAATTCCATTGAGTAGATTCAGATATACCTTTGTTGATTTTCTCGAGTTACGTAAGTTTGATGTTTGATCTACGATTTTTTCAATAAAAAATGTAAAAATTCTTCCCCATAACTTTTGTAAACCAGTTATTAACTGCTAACCATATATTATCATTTTTTGGCGATGATGTAAAATCAGTATTAAATAAGTTCTTTAATTTAAAGCATCCAACATTTTTTAATGAAGAAATTCAAAAGTTACCCGAACAATGAGAAAAGATCACAGGAAATAAAAGTAAATCTACTGATAATTAAAAATAAATGTAAGAATTAATATTTTACGCTGAAAATTAGCGGAAACACATGACAATGCTTATAGGATCTCGTAATATAATATATTATACAGATTTGGTACATAACTCTTGTTTGGGTCAGTCTAACAATAAGCTAATCATTCTATGCTATCTTTGAAGCTGATTTTCAATACTCCATCCTGCAAAAAAACTTATTTTGTAGGTAAAGCTTCAAGGAATGTGGACATATTTTTTTCAAAATTTAAATACCTCTAGCCCATCATAGAGAAATTTGGAAAAGTAAGAATTTGTTTATAATTCTCGCTATTATAAAATCAATTTTTCAACAACAAAAATTTTTTTCTAATAGGCCAATCCTTCCCGATTAAAATTTTATAAAACGGAAACTCGATACGACCAATGCTCTGCGAGATAAAATTGATAGGTACATACAGTTTTCCCAAAAATGGGCAAAAATCCCTAAATTCAAACTGATAACTAAACCCCGGCTAATTTCACGTGTACAACATTATATTTCATTTAGAACAAAATCCCTGATGTCAAGATCAAAAAGTGATCGATTAGGCGTAGAATTACCCGTTTATATTCGTATGAAAGACATTAATGAAACCCTTCTGCACAGGTGAAACCATTAAAATAAGCTGTCGATATTGTTTTTAGACTTCAATGGAAAAAATATGAGGTTCGAGTTGTACGGACAGCCGACCGTAAGGCCCTATTTAAGTGTTTTTAAAATTAAGTTTAATTAAGTTTAATCAAATTTATGTAAGAACAGTTCTTCGTTAACCAGTCAGCTGTGACGACCTTTTTTCAGAGCGCGCATCTATATGTGTCGCGAGAATCCAGCCAGTGCGTACAGGGATGTATGAATCCATCTCAAATTATTTACACTTTTTATTTGTCTGTTTCATTTTGTTTTGACCACCAAAGGTTCTAAAGATATTGAAATTTACGAATATATTTTGGTTTTCGCTAAAATTACAATTTCAATAGCAAATGGTAACTAAATTTTACCCATAACGGATATAGTCGTCGTAACACAAAATACTGTCATTTCTCCATGACGGATATAGTTGTCAAACACAGCTAACTGGTTAAGTAAAATACGCAACGGCGCCGAGTACGCCTCGGTAAGTATATGTATAAGTATTTGTTCGGTCGCATCACCGAACAATCAACCATCGTAAACCAATTAAATCAGACCTACCATAAAATCCTAAACCGAACTCCTCAGTCTCGTCACTTTCACACCTTTTCCTTCCTTCCCGGGTTTTTCCTCCATGTACAGTTACCTCCAACTCCTTCTACCCTCACTTTTTCCCTCCATCACCTTTTGTCACTAACCAATCAGCAACCTTTATTTCCAATTCCTTGTTGCCCTTTCCCTTCCAACTTTCACCAATCAGCATTCAGCACCACATATTTTAGAATATAAATATCAGCATAACATCACATTTAGGAGGATCGATATTACTGTTACCATCACACCAACATCATAGAACACCATCAGCATAGTAAAACAAACCACGTAGAAACACCAAACACCAAGATACATTGAAACATCGCAAACCTGTACAACTCAACATTAACTACTCATTAAATAATATATAACTTATTTGAGTTGACTTCTTCAGACATCAATCTGAAACACCATCTTATTGAATTAGCCCTCCCAGTATTAAGTTAGTGGGAGCGCAGCGATAATCGTCGCAACGGCGAAGCAGTTGCTTTGGATCGCGACACAGATTATCGTACAGTATTTAACAATCGATGGAAACGTTAGGTAGTCGACTGCCCGGTACGATGTTCGAACAGTGAGTGCCCTCCGGTACTTTTTCCAAATCTCAGGTGGTGTTGAGAGCCGAGGGTTCGTCTGTTACCGTCAGGCCCTGTTCTAAGACAGTCGTCGGAGCTTGAACGTAACTCGTGCTGGGGTTATTTATCGGACCTTCCCTTTGTCACATACTGCGATTCTTCCCTCTCATTATTTTCGTATCCAACATTTAATTAAGTTTAATCAAGTTTAACGAAGTTTAAGTTTATTTATAAATATAAAACTTGCTAGAATGCTACGAAGATTCCTTCGTACGTACGTACTAAATACACAACTGTACGACTTGGTACAATATTATAAAGATTCCTTCGCACGTCCGTACTAAATTCACGGCTGCATAAAGAATTCGTAGGTTCTTTAGGCGTGGAGTCGCAAAACCGTTGGGACCTGCAAATCTATGACGCAGTAAAGAAAAGGGCCTAATTTATGACACCTTCAAGTGTCCTCGTTTTCTCATTCTGTAGTCTATGATAACCAAGCCAAGCGACCGCTCCAAACATAGGAATTTCCCGTTTGCTTACAATTGTACTTACAACTAGTCGCGCAACTCCAACATCCCTTGTTGCATATAGTATAATTTTTGCATGCACGTCTGCGGCTTTTGTAGCGTACCATATTCAATAATGGATTTTTTAGCTACGCGACCGCCGGTCGCACGTGTTAGCGTAGAGCCACATTCGGAGACTCCACGCGGTCTACGATAATAATTCCAGGAAGATGGGGTGGTCTGGAATCATTCGAGGCGACACGTTTGGCAACGGAAGAAGAATATTCGACACTGAGTACGCAATTTAGATAAAACGTTAAATTATAGAGGAGCTAGGTGAGAGATGACCAGAGGACGGTCAATAGGGCGCTACTTTGAGGACAGCCGTCTGCGAATAAAGAGCTTGCCACCCTTGTATTTCATTTATTTTATCCAAAATCTAGCTCACACAACAAATCGCAAGTGGAAATAAGACCTAATAATAGAAAGCGCGGCTAGCTTACCTGAAACAGGGCACACCGGTTCTTCAACAGCTCATTGCAGCGTTAATTTTTAAGACTCCATCCTAAAAAAGAGCTTATTTTGTAGGCAAAATTTCAAAGGACATGGTCATACTTTTCTTAAATTTAAGAACACTCGACCTTCAAGAAGAAATTTGGAAAATAAGAATTTGTTTATAATTTGCTATACTATAAAGATGATTTTTTAGTTCGAAAAAACTTTATTTAGAAAGGTCGATTCTTCTTGTTTGAATTAAAAGAAAAATCTAGTAAATACGATAAATAGTTTCAAAAATGTAAATTCACAAATATAACTCATTTTCTTGAAAACAGACATAAATTGTAAAATTCAAGGGTTAATATTTTTTAAACAAATTGTAAATCAGTAGAATAATGACTTAATTCCCACCCCTTATTTCACATGGACTACATCATTATCCATTTTGAATAGAATCTGACATCGAGGTCAAAAAGTCAATGATGGCATGGAAAGAAAAAAAATTTATCACTTTAAACCATTTTCCTATGTTTAATAATTTTCGAAAACTTAGGGCATATTTAATAATTTTCGGAAACTTAAAATATGTTTATTATCCCCAACTTTGAGGGCGATTTTCATCGCTCTAACGTCGAAGATACTTGTCCAAAAATTTTTTTTTAAACTACCATATGTATATTTAGGTTTCATAAAATTTGATGATCATCACTTCGAGAAGTTCCTTTGTGAATAGAAAATGCTACATAAACGTACCTTCGATGCCTAAATAGATACTATTAACGAAAGTTGTTAACTTATGCTGGTTTTATAGTGTTGTCACCACTTGAATTAATTTTCATCTAAACTGCACTTGGCAGTTAACATTCATTTGATTAAATTTCGTATTTTATTTTTTCAATCTAGACTTCTTGTAACGATATTAAGATATTAATATTTATAAATCACAAAAACATTAATATATTCAAATTGTATATAAATATCTGTATCATGTCATATTTACATACATTGAAGACAGACATAATTTGCTCAAATGTAACGTTTAAAAATTCACTTACTGTTTAAAAATCAATTAAACAGCTCCACATTCATTTCCGTAAATCGTCTTTTAATTAATCACCAACCGATTTCCAACGAATAATTCAACCTTTGTTTTCAGCGTCTTCACGTATCCGCGTTTCGACTAAGCACGTTTCTCCCCTATTAAATGGCACGAACGTTCGCCCATTTTTCCCTTCGCTCTTCGTTTAAAAGTTTATTCACCAATTCAATTATAACAATTGCATCGCGTATTACCAGGATCCAAATTCAATTTGCGGCAAGGCTTGAAGCTGCACAGTTACCACAAGCATCGGACAATTAAATGAATTGCGAACGCATTCAGACTCGGACAGTATCACTGTGTAAAACCGATGATTTTCGTAACTCTTTTTACGACGGTCAAGAAGAACGGAGTTAAAAAAAAAAAAGAAAAGAAAAAAAGCAGAGCAAAACAACTCGAACCGCTGCTGCGAGGAGAATAAAATTCCGACACGGAAACGAGCCAGCAGTTGCATTAAAAATTTCAACAATACTTTCTCCTGGGCCAACTGCTGCAACCGGGGAAGTTTATAGACGAGCACAATCTCCTGCTTCTCTTCCAGTAACCGTCTAACTTTCATAAAGTACAGACTGATGCCGAACTAGCATTGTAAAATTTGCAAGAGTGTATTATACTCGGAATCTGAAAAAAAATTCTAGTAAAAGAGGATCCTCGAATTCTTATTATTGTATAATAAATCGATTTTAATTACGGTTTTAATGCACTATTGTCCATTTGTAAACGCCCTCAACTTTTCATGATACACGAGATTAAACAAGACAGTTACCACGTTCAGAAAAATATCTTTAAGTACACACCCCTCTGGTTGAACAGAATTCAAATGTCAGACAGGACCTACATATTTTTTTGCACCTACGTACTGTTGGAAGCTGGAAAAAAGTTTTACTGAAGGAATGCGGGCTTAACTGGTCAAAGTAAAAAGTGCGCGCCTCGTTCTCACACGCATTTTCCGTTTTCGCGTATTATTTGCCGAAATGGTCATGCATACTAATCGAATTGCATCACTATTTGCAAGCGGACCGAGAGACTCCTTGCCCCTGTGTTATCTCGCGAGACCTCTTTCCAACTCCCAACAGTACATATTTTATCGCTATAAGAACTTTGGACATTTTATTATAACTTTGGACTTGTGAAATTTTGTATTTTTGAACAACACAACACCACTTGTTACCTAATAAGTTTATTATTGTTTGCAATTAATTTTGATAAATTTACGGCTTCGCTAACCTTATGGAAGCCAGAGCAACTAGTTATAGTCGATAGTACGTTTATGAATCGGACAATATGTTCAACGGTGAGAATATAATCAACAAAATTTCCATATCATGACGTTTATTTAATAAATAATAACACTTACTTATAATTTCATGAAATTTCACAACAAAGATAATTCTCAGCATTAATGGATTAATATGAATGTAGTTTTGTATGGGTGTACGAGAATAATTATGATAATTATTCGACATGGATTCTACTGAAGCACCGTGGCCTCTGCAAACATTTAATAACCTCCACAGAATTTGTGAAATCGATCATATTACAAATAAAATATCAGTTTATTTACAAATACAACTGCCTGTTAACCAGAGGTGTGCGAGAACCTAAAAATATGGGCAACCCGATGCTTGGGACGGGTCGGATCGATTTGAGTCCCGAAAGTATATGTCTCGCGATTCGAGAATATTGAAGTTCGCAAGAATTTCGTGAACCTGCACGACATATAGGGACTAGCTATGTTGAATAAGACCACGGTTCCAGTCTTTTTATTTCTGAAGCATTTTGGAATCGCAAAGAATACGTACAAAATAATAAAATTACAAAAAATATAACATGGAAGAAAAATAAGGATACATTTCTGAAAGACGTCGTTGGACGATCGACACGAAATATAAAGGCGGGGTATAAAAACCAAATATAAAATTTCAGGTGCGACCAGTTGTTGTATTCGAAATATATTCGAAATAAGTGAGAATAGAACAATATATATATAAAAACTTTAAAACTTACACCGTTCCACGTTTAATTCTGCGTTTTTTACATATTTCGGTCGATCAGTTTTATGATGAAAAGTCAAACATGGTGCTACAATTAATTTAAAGCGTAGTCTCATATTGTAGGTGGAAAATGTGTGTGTATGTGAGAGAGAGGGAGAGAGAGAGAGACCCCTCGTAAAACCTAGGTCTTAAGTTTTCGGCCGCACCAATACGATGGAACCTCGTTTCCTATTGGTTCGGCCTTTAGTCGGAAAATAATATAAAAGACCCGACGAAACATACTTTTAGTTAGATATAAATGGAGATATAAATTGAGATATAGTCAGAGACATAGATATAGATAGAGTTTAAATCAACCACTGTATAAACATTTGNAGATATAGTCAGAGACATAGATATAGATAGAGTTTAAATCAACCACTGCATAAACATTTGAAATATATACTACTATTCCTACAATATTGTACCTCCAAAAATTTTGCCGGTTAAAATCAGTTTTCCAACAAGATAACGTCACTGTCCGCAAAAGTGAAAGCTCTCAGGAGTGATTCGCACGAAACAAAGATAGGGTAATCTTAAATCAAATGAAGAACAATTAACCCTTTAACTGCGGGTGTGGTTTATAAACTACATGCTAAAATTATAGCCAGAGGCGGGTGTGGTATATAAGCAACATGTTAATTTTTGCTAATATCAAATAGCGGGTTTGGCTTACATACCACTAAAATAAAAATAAAATAAATACGATAAAAAAAATCTTTTAAAATAGAATATCACTTCGGTAATATAAAATTAATGTGGTTTATAAACTACACCCGCAGTTAAAGGGTTAAGGGGTTTTTGTTTGCTGTATTTATGCAAATTAGCATCAACATCAGATCACTAATGAGCTTAGGACAGCGATAACGCACGTGTAGAGTAAATTGTTGGCTAGTACGCTTCAAAAGTAAATAGTATGTCGAATCGTATTTTTAATATTATTCAGCATAGTGGTAATTATAGAGATTACTTAACGTTGTGTTTGTTTGGCTCCCACAGAGTTCGTGGAGCCGTATATGTAGCAAAGAACAATTTGCCAAAACAATAACAATACTTTATTAAATATGTTTAGGTATACAACACAACTTAGCAGATATCACTGTATAATGTCCAAAGTAAAAGTCCAAATGTAGTACCGTTCTTAATGTCCTGTGTCCAAATGTAATGATAAACTAAACTAATGACTAATAATAATGAATGCGAATGTCCTGAATGTCCGATGTCCTATCCTTATATCTAAATTCTGTCCGTCCAGGGGTGTGTCCTTGAAGCTAATTCTTGTAGTGGGAAAACTGTCTTGTCCAATCTATGTCCGTTTCTGTCGCTGAGGAGTTTTCTACCAGTAGTCCTAGGGTGGTGGAAAGATTTTGGTAAATTCGGTAAAGTCAAAAAAGGTGGCAGCCACGTGTGCGTCAGGTCCGTAGTCCGAAGGGTAAGATTATGATACGTCAATTGCTATTGAGCGGAGAGGCCGAAGGCTCAGGTAGTAACTAAGGTTTCGACGGTTCTCCGGGTAATTAAATTACTAGCATACAAAAAACGGTAAAATTAATAAGTCCTCAAAAATAGCAGCTGGCGTGTCCGTATCATAAACTTGTGTCAGTCCTGTGTCCTTAACAGTGTTATTGCTTTATAATGAAATAAAATCATTATTTCGTAGCGCAGGCGTTCAGTCAGTTTTGGCCGTTGTATTGTTTAGCTGAAAAACAAACATCTGGTTTCAAGGATCTGACTGGCTACTTATGCTAGAGCTAAGGAAAAACCTACCCTGTGCGTGAAGAGCCACAGGCTGTTTTAACTAGTGTAAGAATCGATGGTTCTTTATTAATTAAAATGCGCGATAGCGACAAGTCCTCTTCTACNGCGGGTTTGGCTTACATACCACTAAAATAAAAATAAAATAAATACGATAAAAAAAATCTTTTAAAATAGAATATCACTTCGGTAATATAAAATTAATGTGGTTTATAAACTACACCCGCAGTTAAAGGGTTAAGGGGTTTTTGTTTGCTGTATTTATGCAAATTAGCATCAACATCAGATCACTAATGAGCTTAGGACAGCGATAACGCACGTGTAGAGTAAATTGTTGGCTAGTACGCTTCAAAAGTAAATAGTATGTCGAATCGTATTTTTAATATTATTCAGCATAGTGGTAATTATAGAGATTACTTAACGTTGTGTTTGTTTGGCTCCCACAGAGTTCGTGGAGCCGTATATGTAGCAAAGAACAATTTGCCAAAACAATAACAATACTTTATTAAATATGTTTAGGTATACAACACAACTTAGCAGATATCACTGTATAATGTCCAAAGTAAAAGTCCAAATGTAGTACCGTTCTTAATGTCCTGTGTCCAAATGTAATGATAAACTAAACTAATGACTAATAATAATGAATGCGAATGTCCTGAATGTCCGATGTCCTATCCTTATATCTAAATTCTGTCCGTCCAGGGGTGTGTCCTTGAAGCTAATTCTTGTAGTGGGAAAACTGTCTTGTCCAATCTATGTCCGTTTCTGTCGCTGAGGAGTTTTCTACCAGTAGTCCTAGGGTGGTGGAAAGATTTTGGTAAATTCGGTAAAGTCAAAAAAGGTGGCAGCCACGTGTGCGTCAGGTCCGTAGTCCGAAGGGTAAGATTATGATACGTCAATTGCTATTGAGCGGAGAGGCCGAAGGCTCAGGTAGTAACTAAGGTTTCGACGGTTCTCCGGGTAATTAAATTACTAGCATACAAAAAACGGTAAAATTAATAAGTCCTCAAAAATAGCAGCTGGCGTGTCCGTATCATAAACTTGTGTCAGTCCTGTGTCCTTAACAGTGTTATTGCTTTATAATGAAATAAAATCATTATTTCGTAGCGCAGGCGTTCAGTCAGTTTTGGCCGTTGTATTGTTTAGCTGAAAAACAAACATCTGGTTTCAAGGATCTGACTGGCTACTTATGCTAGAGCTAAGGAAAAACCTACCCTGTGCGTGAAGAGCCACAGGCTGTTTTAACTAGTGTAAGAATCGATGGTTCTTTATTAATTAAAATGCGCGATAGCGACAAGTCCTCTTCTACGAGTATATTTTGTAAGATCTGGAAACGTTCGGTGATCGACTGTTCGGCACATTGCTCGTATGATGAGTACCCTCCGGCCGTTTTTCCCCAAAAGATCGGCTGGTGTTGCCGAGGGCCGAGTTGTTATATACAAATTCTTGCCTCTCATTATTTTCGTTTCCAACACTAGGCGTTAACCCTTTCACTGTGTGATAAAATTACGAACTCTGGTCCAAAAAATGTCTAATTTTTTTATGTTCGAAAACACTTCGGCATGTAATAAAAAAATGTAAAAAAAATGTATTTTATATGTACCTTGGTAGTAATTAGTCCGTGTATGGTCTTGTGTGATCGGTTTCAAAGTCGACGGCACTCTGAATTAAAAACTAAACCATGTCTCTTTCTTGAGTTAGAGTAATCTTAGAAAACAAAGGAAGCAACGAATGTAGCCACAGACTTACATATCTTTGGTAGACTAAACAGTTTGAACGCGTTACTCAGCCCGTGCGTGGCACGAGATAGACTGTACGGTACTCGACGCTCTGCCCGTGACCGTCACGGGATAAGCTGTCAATGGGTTAAAGGCCCAAAGAAAGGCAGAAGCTTCGTGTCTTTCATACAGCCAACATCAAGTCTCATTTTTATCGTATAGCTAATAAATAATTGTTATTGTTGAATTTGAGCATTTTTGTTATTCGCACCCTGTCTATCTCAAAATTTGTTGAAATACCTTATAATTATGACGCGATCGAAAACCACATTTATCCTATTATTTTAACACTAAATTTACAGGCATCAAATGGATCATTTTTATGGATACATTAAAATATAGAATAATTCTTATGATACCACTTATTCACTTTAATTAAAATCAATAGATTTTTATTAGCAAACATTTATTTAGCACATTTTTTGTTTACAAATTTCATTTTGAGTTCATATTTTCCGCACGCATACTTGTTAAATTTAACCATAAAATCTAAAATGCTTCAAATTGACGGGTTCCGTAAATCTAGTGTTAAACGATGAAATTATGCATACGAATTTTTGTTTTTAAACCGTCATTTTTATCGGTATTTTAATATATTAGATCGATTCCACTCATTAGAAACAAATAGAAGACGGTAAAACTGGAAAAATTTGAGATGCCTTATAATTATGACGAGCAGCGTATTAGTATAGGCTGCATGCACAGTATTCGATGTATGGCGCTGAAAATTTTCTTATTCATATCTCGGAAAATAATAATTGGTCACAGCTAAAATTTTATATTCGAAGTCTGTACTGCATCAAATAAGTTATGGGTATATTTTATTTCAAACTGATATGTAAAAAGTTAATTTTTTTGCATTCTCACAAAGTCGTAAAATGTGATTCAAACTTTTTAAATTTTCGGAATTCCTATATTTTTTCAAGTTTTTGCGCTTTTTCAAATTTTTACACACCTCTACTATTATTCTATTCCAAGGATTCGACGCATATGCTGCTTGCAATTGTTTACATTCCCAGAACGGGCGGAATCACACCGATTACCATTTTACTTCTTTGGATTTAACCCTTTCGCTACTACGGGTGATTATAGTTCGCTCGCCATGAATCGACTTTTGCATACTATGGACGACTATAGTCGTTCGACTATTGGATAATATCAACAGCTGTAGTCGCTCAATGAATCGCATTCATATTTGGAAATTACAGGCGTACAATGGGAAAAATAGTATTTATTGTATAAGGATATTGTTTATGCGTCAGAGCGTCGAGGGTTGTGTTCGCGACGATTAACTGACGCGGGTTCTGCCCTCAGAAGTCAAATTCTGATTGGAACCCTTACTCGATGGTAGTGGACTGCATTCTTTTATGTTTGAATGTTTGAATGTTTGAATGCTTGTGCGTTTGTCTTTGAATGACTGATTTTGACCGAAGCTTTTGACTGTCTTACTCTCGAACCGCGTCTTGCATTCTTGTTTGGTGTTGTATAAAATTTCGTGTCTGCTGTGATTGGTTTGGTGTGTCCGGAGTTGGTGAATTCTGAGTCTATTGCATGATTTTTGTATTATGGGTATGTCTAGTGTAGCGAGGGTGAGAAAATGTCAAGCAGTGGGAAAGTGTAGTGGGAAAATGTATAACTGATATTTGGCTATTGTTTCGTCCGCTAACGGCGTCCTGGTCCCTTGGCTTGGGTCAGGCGCGTCTGGTGTCCAGGTGTAACGTTTTTCCCGGCGATTGCTTGTAAAGTAATTCGCCTTTTTAAGGAAACTGATTGTTTCTGGCGGAACGGCAATTTACGACTTAACAGATATGTTAGATTAGATAACTTAACCCTCTATGGGCCTGTGTGACTTGAAAGTTACAAACTGATGTATCTATATTTGAAAAAATTAATTTTGTTTAGTTATCACTGCACTATTAAATTTGATTACTGTATTACTGTAGTGGCACCATGATCCATCTACAGTAATTATTAGTTAAAATATTTTCAAATCAAAGTGAAAAACTGTAATCAATCCTAATTTTTTCTCCAATAAGCAGACAACATTCGGCCCGTAGAGGGTTAATACATAAAAGCACAAAGAATCGTTATAGCGAGACAATATAACATATGCCACCTATGCTATGGGCACGTTTTTCGGCGAAGACCTTCGTAGCGAAAGGATTAAACAGGAGTAAGATACAATTTAGTTGGTACTGGGGATTTTGTGGCTCTTAGAGGAGAAAAAGTTGGAGGTCTCTGGACTACAGAGCTTCGGTACGGAATGAAAGTTCCTGTTTTATTATCGCCACTATTATACATATTTATCTAAAAATCGTAATTTTCTTGTTCGCAATACGATACCGCTCAATAGTATTTTATATAATTCATTTTGCAACAATTCTTGTATTTTTTAATAGTCGATGTGCTATGCGGGCTAGGGTTAGTATCACTACTGGCTAGTACAATCATTTAACTTTACTAATACTACTGTTGGAATTCACCGATAAGACGCTTTTACCCTTACAGCACGAAAATGGCGAAACTTTTTGACCTGAGGTTTATCGCACCTCTTGCTGACCTGAAGACTCCAAAAAAGAAGCCAGTCCGTTTCAGTCGCTTGTGAAACGAACCCTCGCTCAACATCGGTACCATTATTACAGTATTTTTCCAGTATATTAGGTCATCCCATAAATAATGTCGTTTCTTGACGCTAATTTTCACTGTAAGATATTAATATTTACATTCATTTTTAGTCACGAGTGTATTGACCATTGTTTTCTATGATTTTTTCTTATCTCTCAAAGTTTCTGGATTCCTTCTTCGAAATATTTATTTCGGATAATTTAGGATGCTTTTACATAAAAATCTTCTACGATGCTTATTTTACGTGGCCATTATTGTAGAATTTTTGTTGGCGATTAAAAACGTTATGATAATTGAAATAAGTAGTAATTGGTTGTGGCGAACGTGGTATGAGCTTCCAATTTCAATTTTTAGTTTTTAAACGTTGTATTACGCACAGCAAAGACGGTTTTGGAAAAAATTAAAAACATCTAACATTTTTTTGAAAAATATAGAATCAAATAACTTAACAGATGGAAAAAGAACATGAAAAGTAATGGTCGACATATCGGTGATTAAAAATAAATGTGTCTTAATATTTCGTATTAAAAATTATTGTCCAGGAAAGACATTTTTTATGGGATAACCTAATAATTCTTTGTAATACTATCAAATTGTATTAGGTTGTTCCAAAAATCTCTTTCGTTTTATTAATAAGTAACGAATCCACAATATTTTATATTTCACAATATATCATTACATTATTTAGTATCCATTTTGCTTTTTTACCTTTCTCCATCTTTCATTTAACAAATAAGGCTACATTTTTATATAAACACTGTCAGACGAAGTTAGAAACTTTCGGGACAACCTAATAGTTTTCAATATCTTTCATGTTTTCAATCTCCATTCAAATTTGTCCATTTCCCAGAATACATATATTTTCGTTGCTGCAATTTTAAAAATGAACCAGTTATTGACAGTAAATCGTAAATGTTATTTTGATTTAATAAAAATTCCAACAATTATAATTTTTTTAAGTCATATTGATCTTTTTTACTTTTATTGCTACAGCCCTACCAGGACAAATTCTTACTGTTTCACTCGGAATTATATGAAATGTTTTGCTCTCGAGTCATTTTAGAATCAGTATGTATGATCTGCGCTGAAGTATCCTGATTTGTATGCACGACTTGATGTGTCAGGTTGATAAAAAATTTCACGAATATTATCTTGTTTCTTCTTCGTAACGTCATTACATCTTCCTGGACGGTAATATTGTTTTACCGTTAGAAATATAACGCACGATTTTTTCACAGGAAAAAAGGGAGGCGCGTGTACGTGTATTTTTCCTTACAAACTTAAATGCGCCAGTATTTTCATGGCAACGTAGAAAGTGGATGCTACGTACAAACCGTTTCGCTTACGAATGAAAAATTTTAACGTTCACCTGCTGTTCTATAGTGTCGTTTTTCGTATTCTACTTCATGTCGCACGATGCTACTATTTTTATCTTTGTCAGTAAAATTTTTGGATTTTGTTGCCGTGTTTCTTATTGTGATTTTCTGTTTGATTAAAATTTGACTGTGTTATTTGATGAACACAAATTGCATAAAATTTTGTAATTTTCAGAAATGATACAGAACAGTGTATAAACGTAAAGAAACTTATTTTGCACATTAAATAAACTGAATTGTCTGCGAAATATTCACTTGTTATATAAAGGAAAATTTTTTTCTCACTCTATGATTGGTGAATGTTTTTCGTTAATAATTTCTTAACAAAGCCGAATCTGACATTTTCGTAAAACAAAAAGTTGCTTAAAATCACCTTAGGAATCACGCGTTTAACTTCTCTCTCGCACACGCTTTGTGATTGGCTGCGCCCCACCAACACTCCAGGTTGTCTACGTGGAATAGCCAATGACGTGGCCGGTTAGAAAGAGATTGACGGGGCCCTTATGCAGCGTTCTCTCTCTAATCCTATATCGCTCCATACGCTCTCTCGCGCACTCTATTCTTATATCTCTATGGTTTAACCTCTTAGGCACGGCTGAACTTTACGCGGGGCTGTTTCTCTGTACGGCAGAGAAGTTGGTAACGAGATTGTTCGGTCCTAAACGGCTCCGAATAAATTAGCAAGGAGCCTAAAGCAAACCATCACGGTTTATGACACGGTAGGCTAGAAACGGCTAATTCTTGGGTGCCATCTGGCTTGCAGACGATCGATGGCACGTGCAAGTTTTGGGCCCAAGTAGCGGTGCCATGTCATAAACCGGGAAATACCAAGGGGGTAGGTTGGCGCGACCGAAACTGTTTCGCCAACCTGGAGGACCACGTGGCGACCAGAAGACGGTCTTGTTGCCAACTCGCGGCCTACCTACCCCGTAAGATGGACACAGTTCCCCTTCCAGAAAATAGCACGCCAAGGGCGTATTGGAAGGGAGGAACTGTGGCTATATAGCTAGGTGCAAAACGCGCCCCGACAGACTTTGATAGACATTTTAGAGACACTAGTATACATTGATAGCACACATTTCGTTGGTAAAACATTTCGGTCTTACATATTCTTAGACATTCTTAGACATTTTGGTTATAGACTACAGGGTAAGACATTTCGGTCTTACCCCCTGTAGATTCGACATAAGACAACGCGAAACACCGTTGCACATATAGACACTTGTATATCGACAAGTACACAATTCTGAGATACAGTCCACTAAAACCCATACGAAGGGGATCCAACAATTCGGTTGGATTACACCGCGTCGTTTAATCGTCGCCAATCACGGTCGACGCTGCGACGCACAAACAGAGACCGTCTTCTGGTCGCCACGTGGTCCTCCAGGTTGGCGAAAACAGTTTCGGTCGCACCAACCTACCCCGTTGGTATTTCCTCGTTTATGACATGGCACCGCTACTCGGACTCAAAACTTGCATGTGCTATCGATAGTCTACAAGTCAGATGGCACCCAAGAATTAGCTGTCTCTAGCCTACCGTGTCATAAACCCTGATGATTTGCTTTAGGACCATTACTAATTATTCGGAGCCGTTCAGGACCGAACAATATACTTTAACTTTGATAATTTACTTTAACCTTTTAGGTACGGCTGAATTCTGCGCGAGGCTTTCCCTGGACGGCAGAGTCTGACGCGAACTATGTATAAACGATCATTTCCGATTTTCGAGTCGGTTCCTGAATCGTAACAAATTGCCCTTCGTTTTCTATTTTGATGCGGCATTTCGGGGTTAGAGATTCTAACAAATTACAAGGATATGTTAAAAAGAGGAAATGGTACATTTATTTAAGTGAAAAAGAACAATTCATACCTGGCACTGGCGTATTAAAAACGAAGACTGTATATTCTGTCTGTATATTGTTAACACTGTTGTAAATCGATGCGAAGACAAAAGAAGTTTTTAGCAATGCATATGCAGGCGATTATTTAATTCAAACGGTGAGCGAGTGAGCCACTATAGTGGCGTGTCGTTCTCAAACATGATATCCACGAAAACCACTATAGTGGCGCGTCGTGCCTAAGAGATTAATAATTAATAATACAATTAAGTATTGAAATTCGCGAAAGCCACTATAGTGGTTCATCGTACAGAAAGATGATATCCGCGAAAGCCACTATAGTGGCGCATCGTGCCTAAAAGGTTAACCCTTGAAGTACGGACCGCGGAATTGGGCGGTCGTGTCTCGAGAAACCCACGCTAGCAAGTTACTAATACTTATTGGAACAGATATTAACACTTTGACGGCCGCACATTTTTCGCATCGCCTTTAGATTAGCGGCGGCAATATTTACACAATCGTTTCTAGAATGATTATTAATAAGAAAAGAGTTAAGATCACTTGTTGCGACGCGCAACACGCGGCAAGGGGATATTCGTGGGCCTTCATGCGACCCTCAACGGCAATCATCATGCCGCTACGGATTGGAAATTCGGAAATCGTTTAAGACAGCAGGCAATTTGCGAAGCCATCAATCACGATAGAGTCAATCGCGAAAGAATAGTTTTTTCGTAGCACATCGCTACATCTGGGTGCCAGAGACGTACCANCGCGAAAGCCACTATAGTGGCGCGTCGTGCCTAAGAGGTTAATAATTAATAATACAATTAAGTATTGACATTCGCGAAAGCCACTATAGTGGTTCATCGTACAGAAAGATGATATCCGCGAAAGCCACTATAGTGGCGCATCGTGCCTAAAAGGTTAACCCTCGAAGTACGGACCGCGGAATTGGGCGGTCGTGTCTCGAGAAACCCACGCTAGCAAGTTACTAATACTTATTGGAACAGATATTAACACTTTGACGGCCGCACATTTTTCGCATCGCCTTTAGATTAGCGGCGGCAATATTTACACAATCGTTTCTAGAATGATTATTAATAAGAAAAGAGTTAAGATCACTTGTTGCGACGCGCAACACGCGGCAAGGGGATATTCGTGGGCCTTCATGCGACCCTCAACGGCAATCATCATGCCGCTACGGATTGGAAATTCGGAAATCGTTTAAGACAGCAGGCAATTTGCGAAGCCATCAATCACGATAGAGTCAATCGCGAAAGAATAGTTTTTTCGTAGCCCATCGCTACATCTGGGTGCCAGAGACGTACCATTAGATCTTTCAAGCCCGTAACTTCCAAACATGTGCGTTCAAGATTGAAGCGCTTCGCAAGTTTACTACCTGCCGCGTCTAGGGCTGAGACACCCGGATATTCGTGCACATGGCACTCGTAGGTAGCTTCACTACCTGCGAGTGTCCGACAGCCAAGGGGTGGTCACCTCCTTCTACGTATTTTTTCTACCAATTAGCACTACGACCACCTCCATCGCTTCATCGCAAATTGACGTTAGCCAATCCGCGTGTCTCAACCCCCGAAAACTCTCCCTTCCTGAAGCATCGCGAGAGACGACGTCTCAATCGGGAAGGAAGAGAAGAACACAGTAAACATTCATCAACACATTCGTCGAACAGTAAACATTCATCAACACAGTCAACATCACAGTCAACCAAGATCACATCGAACATTCGACGACATCAGATCAAACATCACGAGAACACGATTATTATAACACAGAAGAACACGAACATCACAAGAACACGAAAATCACGATCACTATCGAACAAACAGGAGACTTCGACACTCGAGACGAGGTTCTCCGACATTCTTCTCAACGAGGCCCGAGACCGTTAATTCAGTTTAGGACCAGAGCGTCGACGGCACGCTCAACATCACTGTTACACTATTTTTAATCTTTCTTTAAAAACATCATCGGTATGTATTAGTATACAAACATCGAAATGACGACAAAAAACCATTTCGAGAAAATAGCTGTACAAAGTCACATGAACGTGACAGCGGCCGTCAATGTGTTAAGTTACTGTTCTCTATATGTTTGTCATTTTACGATTTAATTTTTTCTTACAAGTACCATTGCTACAGGAACTTTTACAAGGTGCAAAATTTGTAAATTGTAAATAAATAATATTTATTGATATCCAATACACGAAACTGTATTTGTTTTTGTCGAGTGATTCCTATAAATATGATTTCTGCAATTATTGCATCGTGAACTGTGTTTGTTATCATTTCCGATACAAATGTAGCATCTGGATCGCATCCTGGATTCTAAATTTTCTTGTTTTTTCATTATTTTCTTTCCAATTGCTTCTATTGAATCTGGTATATATTTGTTGAAAGCAATTTCATGATTTTCTGTTCATATTATAGCAACTAATTTTTTCTCTAAGGCTACCAAAATTAGAATAATATGAAAGAATAATAATATAAAGCTATAATAATATGAAATATCAGCAATAAAATAAATACGAATAATAAAATGAACAATACAAATGCAATTTTTTTTCGTTTGATACGTATTTCTTCCTCAAAACGTAAAGCGGTACTGCTTTGTTTACCGAAAATCTCTCGTGGAAACGATTGTCATTTCAAAGCTACGTAAACAATTCTGTCGCTGTGTGCCTTATTGCTTTAACTCTAAAGCCAGCCGGTCTCAAGTGACCCGGACATAGGAACGCGAGGATTGAGGGACTTTCAATTTTCTCAGGACACCCTGTATAATTTAGTGGACTGCTGAAATGTGCGACAAAACCCGCTCGTTTACATTGAACCTTATCCGAATAATATCCAAACATTCTGTTATCCAAACGGTGCCTTATACTTTTCTCGGGTGGTTTCTGTTTGATCGCTTTTCACAATTAGTGAAATAAGTCTCGGATACTTGCAGCGGCGCATCCGCCAAACATTAGTGCATCTTCTATTTATCGATGACACCATTATTGATCATATATTTCGAGAGGGTCATTGGCTTTAATCTCTCAAATTCTATCGTAAGCGATGCAGGTTTCTTACAATTTTATAGAAATGTAAATTAAACAAAGGCAAATCCACAAAGACAAATGACACAACATGTTAGACAAATCCACAAACAATGCATCGTTTGTTGTAAGAAATATATGGATGAGAAGAAAATTCTGGAAACAAAATATTGCGGTCCAAACTGTAAGGTTAGTTTATGCATTCCTTATTTTAACCCTTTGCGGACGGAGCCGATCGGTGAGCGAGCGACACGCATTTAAATTCAACGAAGACTTCACCGCTGAAAATTCCTGATTTTTGTCAATGGAAAGGTAAATTTGTTCAGTATACTATACCGTTGCGTATCTTATCGCTCAGAGAGATAGACGCCGCTGTATAATTCGCATCCGTAATGGCGAACAGGCTTGGGCGACTATTTGCCGAAACTCGCTCGAAAAGGGTTAAACCAGGAGTGGATTGGGACTTAAATTTTTTTGACGAAATTACCGACATAACCGATCCTCTTCTAGCGAATAAATTCAATTATAAATATCTATATGATACATAATAATGTGGTATCGGGTGTTAAGGACAGCGAACGACTTAATTTATGATACGGACGAACTCTAGCTATTTTTGAGAACGGTCATTTTCACTTCTGGCATGTTATTAGTTTACGACCTAGAAACTGGCCAATATTTCGGTGTTTGTCGATTTCTGCTCAATAGCAAAGTGCCGTACCCTAAATCCTCACCAAGAACTGACGCACGTGTACTTCAGTTGCGACCTTCTGACACCGTCACATCTGCACTNTCGAGAGGGTCATTGGCTTTAATCTCTCAAATTCTATCGTAAGCGATGCAGGTTTCTTACAATTTTATAGAAATGTAAATTAAACAAAGGCAAATCCACAAAGACAAATGACACAACATGTTAGACAAATCCACAAACAATGCATCGTTTGTTGTAAGAAATATATGGATGAGAAGAAAATTCTGGAAACAAAATATTGCGGTCCAAACTGTAAGGTTAGTTTATGCATTCCTTATTTTAACCCTTTGCGGACGGAGCCGATCGGTGAGCGAGCGACACGCATTTAAATTCAACGAAGACTTCACCGCTGAAAATTCCTGATTTTTGTCAATGGAAACGTAAATTTGTTCAGTATACTATACCGTTGCGTATCTTATCGCTCAGAGAGATAGACGCCGCTGTATAATTCGCATCCGTAATGGCGAACAGGCTTGGGCGACTATTTGCCGAAACTCGCTCGAAAAGGGTTAAACCAGGAGTGGATTGGGACTTAAATTTTTTTGACGAAATTACCGACATAACCGATCCTCTTCTAGCGAATAAATTCAATTATAAATACCTATATGATACATAATAATGTGGTATCGGGAACAGCGGACCGCGCCGGAAGAGAAGACGACACACCGTTCTGCGTCTCGGCGCCGTTCAGACCGGCGGTCCCGAAATGGTTAGGCTAGGAAGGGACATCGGCCTGTTTAGTTTTAATTTTGACGTGCGGGGTTGAGGGTTCGTTGGGTTTTTCCTCGCGTTCAAGGGAGTCAGTCGAGAGAAGGCGTGGATAGAGAAACTTCGACCTGCGAGGTGCGGTCGATTTTTAAGAAAGTTACTGTATTGTGCATTTTTATTGTTTTCCTTTTTTTTTTCTCCCTAAATATATACTGTTCTTTCACATCCTGCGTGTACCCCAGTTATTTGATCCCACAATAATAACGTATTAACACATTGACTGCCGCGCGGATTTTACGTGGTTCGCCCATTGCGCGAATATGAATTTCTTATTATGCGATGTATATTATGTTGAACAAAATAATATGTATATTCTCCTTGTATTAATAAAATTATTTTTGTAAGTTCGGCATGGTATTAATTTTTTCGAACCATTATAGTAACAGTGGTATTAGTTTAAAATTTATCAGTATCGATATTTACTCTAATTATATATTTTACTATTGGTCGCGTTTCCGGCCACCGGTGGGCCCCATGGCGCTGTAGCCAAGTCGAGTGCCGGCCACCGGTGGCCTCCACGGCAATCAACGTTTTAATAATAACATAATAAATGTAACGTCTACTATACATCTTTTCCGATTATTTACGGCAATTCAAAGGAATTTATCACTGTAATTTTATTCACATTGTTTTCGGAGCAATTATTAAAGAAAAGGTAAAAAATAATTAAATACGTATCTTCCCATAATTTCCGACAATCAGAAACAATTTTGTGAGGTGAAATCAGGATTGAAACGGTAGTTAAAACATACAGTCTGTGTGTGTTTTTAAAATATTTCTTTTAATGGTACGTGCGTTCACGTCGAAAGCTAATACAATGTCCTCCTGGACTATCCGTGAATCGTCAGAAGTTCTCGCTAATATTGCCTGCCTTAGTTTTATTGCCCTAAGTCCCAAGGAGTTTCCCTTAACACGTTGACTGCCACGCACGTTTACAGTAAAATCTCCTTCAGGCCACGCGTACTGCTGTAGGAAGCGTATTCTTCGTTATATTAATTAATTTAGTTTACTTATTATATAATTAACTTAGTTTATATTAATTAATATTCAATAGTTTTGTTACTTCCTCAGCGAAATATCTTTTTAAACACATACGAATATCCTTCGCAAGTAGTGAAATAAGCGTCACCCAAATACGGGTGACGCGGCCCGATCAGAAACTTTACTGTCACTCGAATATGGGTGACGTGGCAGTCAACGTGTTAAAAGAGGAAGCGTCTTGACGAAATCCACATAGCCTGGTTCAGCCGTTTGCCTACCGCGATTTTCTAATAATTTACATCATAAAAAAACCGTAGATGCTTCTCTACGACTTCTGATAATCTTAGTGAACACTCATAGTGGTAATCCGTCCAGAAAAGTTTCTAATTTAATATAGCGTTCAAAACGTAAGCGTTCAAAAAGGATCNCGAATATGGGTGACGTGGCAGTCAACGTGTTAAAAGAGGAAGCGTCTTGACGAAATCCACATAGCCTGGTTCAGCCGTTTGCCTACCGCGATTTTCTAATAATTTACATCATAAAAAAACCGTAGATGCTTCTCTACGACTTCTGATAATCTTAGTGAACACTCATAGTGGTAATCCGTCCAGAAAAGTTTCTAATTTAATATAGCGTTCAAAACGTAAGCGTTCAAAAAGGATCATATAATATTTAATTAGTAAGTAAGCGGTGCGTTTGAAATATTTTGGTCGTAAGTGCGCGCGAATACGGTTGCAGCGTAACCATTGTTCGGGTCACGATTCTCGATCGTACTTTGTTTCCCAACTAACGACACATCACAAACAAATTAGAATTTTTTAACAATCTCTCTCTCTCGCTCAGACCCAAGCACGCGTACAGGCTAGTAATATGGTCCCGCGGTAACCCACGTCGCGACACGACACAAATACACTCGACGTGTAAAAGCAGCACGCCTGGTATACGCGAAAGCCCAAAGGGATCTTGGCTTCATTTAACCAGCTGTTCCAACTTGCATAAAGCAAGAACTGGGAGAAAGCCAAGGGAAAGAGAGTGGAACGTGTAACAAAAGAAAATAGATCGATTCGCGGTTCGTTTTCGCGACTAGGTTTGATGAATGCGGAACGTTAAGCTGACGCGAGTGGTACTTGTCACGATAATATTCGTTACAATAGCCATTGTTCCGGCCCATAATAATTCATTTCCGCAGACTATGAAGAAAGAAATGTGCGTTTTCGCCTGGAATTCTATGTATTTTCTTTTTCCTTTTCTGTTTTATTCTTTTTTTTTTGAAAACAAAAAAGAAGAGTTTTTAGTTTTTAATTTTTATAGAGTTTAAAGCGAATTTGTTTACCGAACCAGTACATTTATTGCAAAAACTGCTTAATTTTAAATGATACATGAAAGGATATTTGAGATCGTAAATGTAGACTTTTGAATTAACAAATATTTAAATGATATAATACATACGTAGTATCGTAGTTTTAAGAAAGTAAAATAACATGAAAAGTGTGCAGTTTTCATCGACTTTCTCTTATGTATTTTACGTATAAAATGTTAGAATTTATTACCTCAAATATCCTTTCAAATATCATTGAAAATTAAGCAGCCGACAAACGACACGGAGAATTAATTCATTCAAACAAAATTGTAGGGTTTCATTTATAAGAAAAAAAATGTGCAATTGCATTTCGCAACTGCGCCACTTGTGAAGAAAGTTGTATCGCAGTATAATAGAGCATGTTAAGAAGATGAAACACTTTCTTCTATGTTTTTTTTTTCTAACTTTATTTGGAACACAACTCTAATCCATTCCAGTTACTGAAAACACTTGATATAACTCCTGCATTCATTACTAATGTAATCAGTAATCGATATTTCATAAAATAGACAACTAAGTTAAAAAAAGAACTTAAATCGAGATAAACTTAATGTAAGTATTAGGTTATCCCATAAGTAATGTCGTTCCTTAACACTACTTTTTATTACGAAATACTAAGACATACATTTATTTTTAATCATCGATATATCGACCATTACTTTTCATGATTTTTTCCCATCCGTAAAGTAATTTGATTCTTTATTTTGCAAAACAATGTTGTTTTTAATTTTTTCCAAAGCCGTCTTTGCTGTGTGCGATATAGCGCTTAAAAACTAAAAATTAAAATTGAAAACTCATACCACGTTCGCCACAACCAATTACTACTTATTTCAATTATCATAACGTTTTTTAATTAACAACAAAAATTCTATAATAACGGGCGCTTAAAATAAGCATTAAAAAAGATTTTTAGGTAAAAAGATCCCAAATTTTTTGAAGGAGAAATCCAGAAGCTACTTGGTAGATAAGAAAAAATTATAAAAAACAGTGGTTTATACAGTCGTGACTAAAAATGAGTGCAAATATTAATATCTTACAGTGAAAATTAGGGTCAAGGAACGATATTATTTATGAGATGACCTAATATATTGGAAAAATACTGTAATAATGGTACCGATGTTGAGCGAGGGTGCGATTCACAAGGTAGATTCCTACTTAATAAATGAAATTTATTAAATAGTATTTATATTTAAAATGCATGATTATCTAATAAGTTCGAGAATTTGATAAAAACTGAGCACGCGAACACAAATCTAACTGTTTAAACGAATATCTATCGCGTCGCTGATAGCAAAGATTCAAGTACGAAATGACTTAACTTGGAAGGATGTAAGTCTGAAGGTTACTGTACAGTAATTGCCAAAAAGATTGCAACATCGTAAAAATGAAATCGCACAGAATTGAAATGTGCACACGTTATTTGCGATTTTGAAAGAAAAAAATGATTAAAATTTGGTTAAAAAAGGTCTTATAGTTACCGAATTATAATTAACCCTCTATAGCCCGAATTTTGTCTGCTTATCAGAGAAAAAACTACGATTGCTTACAGTTTTTCACTTTGATTTGAAAATTTTTAAACTAATAATTACTACAGTTGGATCGTGATGTCGCTTGGTAATACAGTAATCAAATATAATGGAACAGTGACAACTAGATAAAACAAATTTTTTAAAATGCAGATACATTAATTGGTAATTTTTAAGTCACACGGCGCCATAGAGGGTTAATAATGTAGAGTTTGCAGTTGGAGTTGGAGTTACCCAATATAAATTTGTGAAATCTCAATTTTTAGCTGTTGCAATTTTTTTGACGAGCAAATATTTTACGTAAATATTTACAATTCAAGTTTATCAACTTTATCCGGTTTCCTGTTTATCTTTCCTGTTTCTATTGGAATAAAAAAAATATAATTTCAATTCTAGTTGAGTGACGTCCATAAAAGGGCAAAGTATAAGTATAGTAAATAAAGTAGGATATTTTTAGTGTACATATTTCGCACCCTTACTGAACTTTTCGTTAAATTAATGGATTTGTACAGTTACATGAGAAAATACGTGAGTCTTCACGTAGAACGAGCAGAACTATACACGTGGGGAAGAACCACACCAGGGTCAGCTGCGAAGGGAAAAGTGCGTGAAAATTAACTTGGAAAATGCAGCTGTGAAATATGTGAAACTAAGAGAGACTTTATTCTAGCTCTTCATGCTTATTCTTAATTTGGAACCTTTTTTCAATCTATATTTAAATATACGTATATTAAATCATTTCCTGATATTTTTATTTTGCTCTTATTGGCACTACTATTTTGTAACTATTTTCTATATCTCCAACATTAGTATTAGGTCCTTGCATGTGAAATGTCCAATTTCGTGTCGTTATATAATTAAAAGCAACGATAAATGACATTTATTGTATATGAATATTATACTCGAAGGTAGCTCGATTGAACATGATTGATAAATGGTGAACTGTTTTGAAATAAAATGGCAAACAGTGAAACAAAGCGAACAATAAATAGAATACTAATTCGACTGCTCTTCTTGTATGAATTTAAACTGTACCATGATGCAGTGGAAGTTTCTCGTAATATTAATACTGCTTTTGAAAAAAATTTCACACTGAAGATACATTTTTGTAATAAAATTTTTAAATAAAAGCTTTATTGTAATAAAAAACAAAAAATACGTTAATTTAATTATGGTTAACTATACAGAGTAGTAAAGGATAGAATACTATAGTGTCCGAATATTAATAAGAGTCACTGTATAAACCTCGAAAATGTACCTCGAAGTCGCTCTAAAGAAGCGATCAACAATGGAGAAGTAAGAAATCTGGTTAAATCTAATACTCGTTAAGGTATACAAGATATTGCACACAAATCAGGAGTGCATCGTATTTAATAAAAATAATAATCGCTGAAAGTTCTATAGATAATTCGGACATTTCATCCGCAACAACCTAATATAAGATATTATACATACACATATACAAAGTAATTTACTCAAGATTGGAAGTAAAATATCTATGACAAAATATTTCTACCAACCGAGTATAATTTAAAACTTTATCATTGCTAATTTCTTATTATTATCACTTGTGAGATTCATGTACTTTCTTTTAAAATGAAAAAAATCATGCAACATGATTTTAAAAATTTCATTTAAAATAAAAAAAAAATCATTAAGGTTAAACACCGCAACAAAATTACTTCATAATTGTCGCAAATATCTTCCAAGAAAGTTACAGCGGTACTCAATCTAAATTATTAAATACTTACTATTAAATATGACGCTGTCCTTTTTATTCGATAGCTTGTCAGTCCCCGAAGTAAAAAAATTAGACTGTTTTGACAAGAAAAAAAAAAAAAAAAAAAAGAACTCTCGTACTTGGTTCTCATTATTGATCTTTTTCCCACTCAGAGAGTTTTTAAGGGATCGAAATAGATGATAATCTGTTAGGGCATGGTCCGGTGAATAAAGAGGGTGAGACAAAACGGACCATCCCAGTTCCGAAACTTTTTCTCGCGTTATTCTTGCCATATACGGTTTAGCATTGCCCTGTAAAAGTACGACTCCCTAGCGATTGGTAAGTGCTGGTCGGTTTTCCTGTAATTTTTCATGTACCTCTGCCAATTGTTGAACATACAGGGTTGCTGTAACTGTTTCATTACGCTATAGTAACTCATAATGGATTATTCCTTTGCGATCCCACCATACACAGAGGGGAATTTTTTTTCCATGCAGATTTGCTTCAGGTTCGAGCTGGAGTCAACCCACTGTCTTTTTTTAACACTTTCATACGCGACGCATCTTTCATCTCCTGTAATTAATCGATCCAAGAATGGTTCCTTTGTTAAGGACAGTTAACGACTTAATTTATGACACGGACGAACCTTAGCTATTTTTGAGAATGGTCATTTTCACATCTGGCATGTTATTAGTTTACGACCTAGAAACTAGCGAATATTTCGGTGCTCGTCGATTTCTGCTCAATAGCAATGTGCCGTATCCTAATCTTTACCAAGAACTGACGCACGTGTTCTTCAGCTGCTACCTTCTGCTCCCGTTACTTCTGAACCTACCTGACTTAGGACTGACGCACGAACTCTGAGGGTGTGACATTGACCACCTCTCTTGACACCAGAATTTTTGACTATTGGAGATAGCATGCCTCCCACCCTCTTGGCGACGACACGCCTAACCAGGGTGTCTAGTACTTAAGCACTGTCACTGTTACTATTAGGGGTGAAATATTAGAAGGAGAACTTGAGAACTGGTGAATAAGAACATTGAACTTGTGAATGTAAGGGTAAGAGAGAGAGAAAGGGAGAGAAAAATGGAAGGAAAAACGGAAGCGGAAGACACTAACACTTTTTTCGGAAGGTTATCAGAATGATCGAACTCTGGCGCGTAGGATTATTTGGTTTATTAATAACAATTGCTTAAGTTCAAATATTACTATTAATCAAGACACGGCTCTCCTCGCCACTCTCTTCCCTCGCGACACTCTTGCAACAAAATCCTCGCGCCCCGAACATTCACTCACTTAAGTATACATCCCTCAATCGCTCCATCTTTTTCCCACATACATCCCTTTTTACTCTCACCCAAAATCGTCGCATCCATTCCTTCTAATCGCGCAGTCACGTAGACTTCATTCTCACGGCCCAGTTTCTCAGTCCCAAACATATTCTAGACATAACCGGATCAGTCTCACTCGCAACCATAAATCCATTCTCACTACCACTCAATAGGCCCATCCACTGGCGCCGTCTCGTCGCAGGTACTGGCGACTCTTACATGAATTAGAATTAGAATTGTGAACTTGAGAAGAATCGGGAATCAACGAACTAAGAACTAAGAACTAAGAACTGATTATTGAACACTGTACACATCGGCACTGTGAACTATTGAACTGAACTTGTATGAACCGAACTCAATATATCACCTATATTTATTGTTATAAAATGTGTTGGCATCTTGATGCTAAATATTCGACTCCACGCAAACTGTAGGAGTCAACATCCTTTCTGTTCAGAGACAAAAGCGATGCGACAACCGTCATCCTGTCCGACAAATTGTGAGCTATCCATATGTCTAGCTTGATGAACTTTTTCAGCCTGCCCAGGTGACGATAAACGGTAGGTTAAGATGTCCCCATCTTATCTGCCAATTCTCTGATCGTTTGGCGTAAATTTTGTTCCGCTGGTATCTTTGGAGCGTTATCACCGATAACAGTTGTCCGTTGAGGCTTAGGTTCATTTTGAAGGTTGTGTAAGAGTCAGGCACTACCTGCGACGGGACGGCGCCAGTAGATGGGCCTCTCAAGTGGTGGTATGTATTTATGGTTGCGAGTGAGAATGATCCGGGTATGTTTGGAAAAGTGTGACCGGGGACGAATCTTGGGTGGTCGAAAGAATGCTAGCGAAGAGTGGCTGAGTTATGTCAAGTATATGTTTGAAACCGAGAAACTGGGCCGTGGGAATGAAGTTTACGTGACTGTGTGATTGGAAGGGATGAATGCGAAGATTTTGAGTGCGAGTGAAAAAGGAATATATGTGGAAAAAAGATAGAGCGATTGAGGGATGTACGTTTAAGTGAGTGAATGTTCGGGGCGCGAGAGATTGTGTGGCAAGAGAGCAGTGAGGAAAGAGAGCAGCGAGGAGAGAGAGTGTTAAGAGTATTATTTAGTAGTGTTAAAACTTCAGTTATTATTATTATTATTGTTTATTTAAATAAAACCAAATAATTCCCACGCGCCACAGAGCTTGATCATTCTGACAGAGACTTCAGAAAGTGTCAGTGTCTTCCGTTCTTCCGTGTCTTCCGTTTTTCTTCCGCTTTAATTCCGTCTCTCTCTCTCTCTTTTCCTCTCCCTTACAGTTGGTATCTCCAGAACGAAACTTGGAAGATCAATTTTACACTGTATATTCTGATACTACGCCTTCACCAATAATGTCACGTATCTTCTTTGTGGGTTAGTCCTATTATTACTATTTTGGAACTTCTATAACATTACATGAAGAATATGCCGTTTTGATTTTTTTATTTCAACTACATGCAAATTTATACCAGCACTCGATTTATACTTGCTGATTGTTACTTTTAGACTACTTTACTCTTAGAAATAAAGTAACCATCACGGTGACAAAAGAATACAGGCGATTCGGAATTCCTGAAGAAGTTTGTGACTAAATATCTGCATCGGCAGTTACTTATAACTCAACCCAATGAAATAGAAATTAATTCTCATAGAAATGAAACTAATACCGTTCCATGATCACCCCTCCATGACTACCCCATGCTAAGTTAGTAATAATATCACGAAGTAGACACTGAAATGGTGAATTCTAAGCGTTCCCATAATTACAGTTTCTGGATGGAATACAGACAGATTGCAAAATCAACAGAAGCGTTACAGTACTTACGTTATGACCATTGAAACAAAGGTTTTGTACACAGATTTAAAGAAAGGCAAGAATTCCAGATCTCATTCAAGACCGTACAAATGTACCTCAGCACTAAAGAAATTATAATTTGAAAAAATACATAATGCAAGCGAAGCAAATCTTTAATCAAACATATACTTTCCAGATAATCACGAAAAATACTAAAAGATGCCATGTTAAAAATTTATAAAATATCTATGAGAAATTATGAACCGGTCATTTGACCGTTTTGATAGCTTTAGTGTTAATCGTTGAAAAAATACAGGGTTTTAAATAGGAAAAAAAGAAGGAGATAGGAATAGAAATGGAAAAGAATAGAGTAGAGAAAATAATTGCTTCGGAAAATACGAAAAAATAAGCTCGAGTATCATATATGAACAGGAAAGTTCTTTCAGACTACTGAGATAGGCGGTAACAACTATTAATGAGTAGAAAAGTTTGGAAGAAAAAAGTAAACGAGAAACACCAAAATTTTTAACAACTCTGAAAAGAATGTGATGTGACTATATTGTGCACGCTACATCGCCTCATACTTCGAACGTGAGAGGAAGATTGCAGACATGCATAATTTATTATTTTTCCTAAAATGTATAAAAATAGGTTGAACTTAAAGAAGCAGGAGAGACCGGGGCTAGATGACTAATTTTTAACACATACAATTTTTATGAACAAGCAATGGGTATTTTGTTGACTATTTGCATATCAAAAATTTATACATTCGGTTAGATATACGGGCATAATTTTGAAAATCGCTTTAACTCTTTGCGGCACAGAATTTCAGATAATATTAGGTTGTTCGGAAAGTAATTTCGTTTTTTCCCGATAGAGGATTTAATTGTATTTTTTTGCACCCAACTTCACACTTAAGTCGCATAATCATTATATGTTTTGAGAGCTGATATAGCAAGGTTTGTGTGTGAAAAAGTTCATTTGATTCTAGGCAGTAGTTTTTGGTTGGTGCCCTTTTAAATATGGAGAGCAGTAAGCAGCATTTCCGTCATATTTTACTTTTTTACTATAGAAAAGGGAAAAAATACTGTTCAAGCCAGAAAGAAATTAACCGATGTGTATGGAGAAGATGTGTTGACGGTACGCCAGTACCAGAACTGGTTTGCAAAATTTCGATCCGCAAATTTTGATGTCGAAGATACACCACGTTCTGGAAAGCCGGTTGAAGCTGATAAAGACAAGATAGGGGCATTAGTTGATGCAAACCGGCGAATAACAACACGAAAGATGGCGAAAGGTGCTAGACCAGAATGGCCAATATATAATTTAATAAAATATTTGTTCATTATACGAAAATTGTTTTTCATTTTCACAAAAAAAAAAAACGAAATTACTTTCCGAACAACCCAATAAAATAAACCCGTGTTGCATAGAAATTTTATTGCGTTTTAAATGAAACAAAATTGGTATATTTTTACTAATAAAGGAATTACATAATGTAAAAACATAAAAAAATAATAATTTAATTGAATTTAGGTTCATGAATGGTACTTTTTAACTGTTTGCACTCGGCTGGCACCGCTATGGCGACACGCACAATTTTCTTCAGAGATTATGTTTCTAATTAAATTCTATATTTTCATCAATTCAAACACTTCGTTTATTTTAAAATAAAAGTAAATTAACCAAATAAATAAGAAATCGTAAACATTTATAATTTTTTTTTTTTTATTCCAGAAAAATACTCTAAGTTTCCAACAATAGTTCTTTGAAACTTAAAAAAGTTTACGAGCGTGAAGCGTTAGAGCACATCCTTTTCCCTAAGTCGAGGTGGGACTAAAAATGTCCCATCATGCATTACGGTGTATCAAACAGGTAGGACGCTTTCAATCCTAGCGTGCCCCAAAGAGTTAATTGAGTCTAGATTGTAATTTTTATTTATTTAAATTAATGAGAGCAATAACACAACAAGCCCCAACTGTGAGGTTTGTTAACTTATATGACGGGGTTAGTTGAGTTGATACTTATTTTTAGGTATCTGAGAATGAATAATTATATTTATTTGTTTATATATATTTATAATAATGAATTAAATGATTGTTGGCCGAATTAGACTACAAATCATCATCTGAATTACAACTACAATATAGGTAAAATTTTATATTTCTCATATTGATACATAATCAACAAATGGAGCCAATTAATACTTGAATAAGAGTAAAGCAAAATAAAAAAAAAGACAAATATAATATCCGGTGTTAATAGACTAATAGTCAAATAACTCCGTTTATATTTAATCAAATAACCTCGCTTGCTATTTTTAACATGTTACCGCCTAAGAAGTAGATCAAATAAAATACTATAAATTATAGTAAATGTATCACACTTTCACAAAATATCCATGAAAAAATATCAAGCAGTATTTACAATTAGTGAACAGAAATATATAGGCGAATACTTTTAGACTTTTTATTCTTATTCATATAATACGCGAATTTTCTGCTACGTCGACACATGAAACGGCGAGGTAATTATTAATTTGTATTACTATTGCGAAATAATACACTATCTATTTTATAATGCCACAATTTGAGGGAATTAGTCAACTAGCTCTGGTCTTCCCTGCACGTAAGTAAAACAAGATTTGTATACACTCCTGGGTTCTGTAGTGTCAGCTGGTTTTGCCACTTATGGGATTAGTGCATGACCTCGGTATATTACTTCCATCAACTGTACAACCACAAGAGGATTCAGAAAATCCACGCGGTTAGGTCACGGCTACTGATCTACTCCAGAAATGGATAGCAACTTATCGGTTCGAGACTTAGATACTGATTACTTTTTAAATTGTTAAAAACAAGCACACGGATAAAGACAGCACTTGCGAACTGGTTGGCGAGGAAATGTATTTGAAAGGGATTATAATTACATTAAATTACTAAGGAATGTTTAGTTGATTAATGAAAATAAATGGCTGCACTTTCTGGACAAGAAAAGTTTGGCAACTCGAAAATTTTTAAAAATTTGTAACTGGAAAAATATAATAATAAAACCATTTTTGGTTTGACAGTGAAACGGTCCTAAAGGTGAAAATACTGAATTTAAACAATTGTGAGTTTTCATGTTATCGTGAATATTTATGAAACCGTACAAGATATGAAAAAAAAAAGCTTAAATTCAAAGATATATGGTTTCTGACGTCCTACATTGTGGTAGTAAAGAATTTTGAACAAATTTTGAAATTCAAAAAAAATAACTGTTACAGGTATTTTAAAAATATTGCCTTTTTTCAAAAACCATACAACTTTGAGTTTAACCTTTTTTTATATCTTGTACCATTTCATAAACATTATATAAGAATATATAATCTTACATAACATACACTATACATAAATACGTAATATTATATAATATTTATTTATCAACTTTTATAAGACTTTAGTGTCACTAATGCGAAATGTAAAGTTTCACAATTCTGACACAGGAAAATAAAAACTATCGAATACCAGCCTTATGTGATAAATTACTGATAAATAATTGTTACTGGATGAAATTCATTATGAAATATAACCTGAACGAAATTACGAACCGACAAAATATATTAAACCTCTCATTTGATGTTACTTTCATGCGATTACAAAAAATTAGTATTATGAAAACAAAATGTAGATCCTGATCAAAAAACGTCTTCGCTAAAAAATATGTGTAAATACAAATGTTTATCGTACCCACTGTATATTCTCAACAGAAACAAGATTAAAGTGAAACACGGTGAACGGAACCACAGAATCTTGAAATTAAAAATTTATTCCCGTGGTATAAAATCCACGTACATAATTCTTTTATACGACACAAAACATGATAAATTACCTCAAGATTCAAACCGTTCTTTTTACCGAATATCCCCCGTTTCCGCGTAGCGGGTCCGTGCAAATGAACGAGCCGAGTAGTAACAAAGGTAAACGCACAAAGAAACGCATGCGAGTGACAGGACCTGGAGGATGAACAGGATAAAGTGGAAGAAGAAGAACAGGGAGGCCATGAAAACGAGAATACCAAAGTTTCTCGTTCCCGTACGTTTCACCCTCGGCCCAGTTCCGGAATATCCGCGCAGACATCCAACCGCAAAACCGAAGTTCCGTGGTTTTATGCAAATTCACGCGCAACTTTTAACATTTACACTGGCTGACTTTCTTGTTAGATATTTCGTGTTGGCGGGAAACCACGACAAGGATGGAAAAGCAGCAAGTACTCGGCTCACGTCCTACGAACGACCTTCCTCGCTAGCTTTGTACTTTCCTCCCATTCCTCTCAGCCTTGAACGTTTGTTTTCCGGACTGAATTCGACGAACGTGACAGGTCGACCGAACATTACGTCTATTTACAACTGGAGGTTTGTAGGTGAAGCGGATTATAACAATATGTAATGGAAATACTTGTGACTCGCGAAAGTATTTCAACGCTTAACACAATACTTTTATGAATATGATATGTGTGTTGCGTGAAACCTTTTGAAATATTATTAGCACCCTAAGTTGGTACAATTACCAGGATTATGTAGCTAAAGTTTCAAACAAATTCAAAAATATACACAAGAGTTATAAAATGTTTATTACAAACATATATTAGATCGGGGAAAAAGAAATCTATTATTTTTTCGGTACNACCGAAGTTCCGTGGTTTTATGCAAATTCACGCGCAACTTTTAACATTTACACTGGCTGACTTTCTTGTTAGATATTTCGTGTTGGCGGGAAACCACGACAAGGATGGAAAAGCAGCAAGTACTCGGCTCACGTCCTACGAACGACCTTCCTCGCTAGCTTTGTACTTTCCTCCCATTCCTCTCAGCCTTGAACGTTTGTTTTCCGGACTGAATTCGACGAACGTGACAGGTCGACCGAACATTACGTCTATTTACAACTGTAGGTTTGTAGGTGAAGCGGATTATAACAATATGTAATGGAAATACTTGTGACTCGCGAAAGTATTTCAACGCTTAACACAATACTTTTATGAATATGATATGTGTGTTGCGTGAAACCTTTTGAAATATTATTAGCACCCTAAGTTGGTACAATTACCAGGATTATGTAGCTAAAGTTTCAAACAAATTCAAAAATATACACAAGAGTTATAAAATGTTTATTACAAACATATATTAGATCGGGGAAAAAGAAATTTATTATTTTTTCGGTACATGGCTGTAGTGATCGATATTTCGTAAAGTATCGATCAAACAATTTCAGATTTATACTCGTTGTCGAGCTGACATTTCGCGCTAAACAAATTCTTTTGCTGTTTTTTGTTTGGTCCATTGAGTTGTGAGTTACAAGGTGTTAAAAATGGAAGTGAACAAAGAGAAAATTCGGTACATTTTACAATTTTTCTTTGATAAAGGCGAAAATGCAAGCCAGACGGCTGAAATTGTGAATGGTGTTTATGGTCCCGATACTGTAACAGCTAATTACGTGCAATTTTCGTTTCGTCGATTCCGTTCAGGTATTTTTGATGTTAAAGATGCACCTCGCACAGGCAGGTCCGTCGTCAAAAATGTCGATAAAATCACAGAGATAATCGAAGTTGACCGTCAGGTTAGTAGTCGTAGCATCGCCCAGGAGCTAAAGATCGACCATAAAACAGTTTTAAATCATTTCACGTAAAAATAATGGATTTCTTCTTCCCCAATCTAATATTTCGCCAAGTTCACAAAAGTATTATTAACGGTTACTTTTTAATATATTAATAGCCACTAATATTTAGTAGGCCCACCTTTATCACTAATTACATGTTTACAGCGACTATTCGTACCGATTACTAACTTTTTTTGTATATCTGATGATATACAATTCCATATTTCAAGAATTTTTTCTTTTAAAGCTGTTTTGGATATTATATTAAATTTTTGTAATTCTTTTCCTATTATTGCCCATAAATGTTCAATTGGATTAACATCGGAACTATATGTGGTGATATTTGTAATGTGTGAGGTGTATTATACAGGATCCATTCCTTAACGATCTTTGCTATGTGCTTTGGATCATTATCATGTTCAGNAACTATATGTGGTGATATTTGTAACGTGTGAGGTATATTATACAGGATCCATTCCTTAACGATCTTTGCTATGTGCTTTGGATCATTGTCATGTTCAAAATAAAAGTCTTCATATAATTCCGATTTTCTTGCATTTTCCGTTAAATTTTCTTTCGGAATGTGCAAATATTTATATTTATCCAATATTCGGTCTATAAATATTAAGTTCCCTCTACCGTCCACTATCATACACCCCCACACCATAATAGAGCCACCTCCATGTTTTATCGTCGAACCGAAGTTTCTAATTTCCATTTCTGTATTTGCCTTTCTCCAAACAAATTTGCGTCTTCTGACCCAAAAACATTATATTTAGACTCATCCGAAAATATCACTTTGTTCATCACATTAATAGAATTTTAAGAAGTTTAATACAACACACATATTATCTTCATAAAAGCATTCTGCGGTAAGTGTTCAAATACTGGTGTGACACCTGAGTCATCGGTACAAACACGTGAGTCACTGTATATTGGATTGGCTAGACTAGTATTCTAGTTTTTTTTTTTAACGTAGCGTTTATATTTCGAAATTTAAATACAAGTTTTATGTAAAAAACAGAACATTATTAAAGAATGTATTGTCAGTTTTTCTCAACAACCTTCAGCCTTTTTTTCGTCAATTTTATTTCTGGCTCTATTTTAGTTATAGCTTTATATTTGATTTATTTAATAGTGTAGCATTTTTTATAAGCGTGTGGTGCCGTCTGAAAAAGAGGAACGTATCACGTGTGAAATTTGTAGCACGCAGTCACATAAACGACGACGTGCATCTGCTACGAGCGCAACAATGGCGTTACCAGACAATAATTTTCTTTTTCTTTTTTTATTCAACGCATGCAATTTTTAATAAATAAATATTATTAGCAAGCACGCTTTATCACAACATTAGTATTAACATTAGTAATCTGTTCTCGAAGAATTTTTTAATTTTTTCTCAAAGAATTCATCCAGAACAGTTTTACAGGTTTCCAGATTTTCATATTTGTTTTAAGGTAAAAATGTTACGGCCCCAAGTCGTGTGAGTAGAGTGGATGAAACAATAACCCCTCACCCGAACTTCTTAAGTTTTTAAGTATCAAGTGGCGCATCGAAATATCAACAATTAGATTTTCACTGAGTTCTTGCAATTAATAGCATTTTTGTTTATGCACTGCAATATAAAAGTCATGTTAAAAAAAACGAAAAATCTTTCTGGTTAATTTAGCAGTAGCTCAATAAGATAACCGTTATTTTGAGAGGATGGTTCTCTTTTTTTTCCCGTCAGATTTGAAGACGTTGAAAGGTATATGTATATCTATTAGAAAAGTGGTGATTGTTTAACTGTACGAAGTACCTTTTTTGTTAATATATTTTTTAGAAAATACACTATGTACAATATTTACACAATTTCAAATAAAAATTTCCTTTAACGGTAACGATGGTTTCNCTATTTCTACCGAAAAAATCATAATGAAAGGTATATAAAAAATTACGCAATGGGAGGGAAACGAAGCTTTGTCCACATTTTTAACAANCGAAAAAGGATACTGATGATTAAAGATATTCAACTGTAAGTAGGTTCTTTTACGATAAAATTTAATCTTTCTAAAGAATCTTTGTTTCAAAAGTGATTTTAAACTTAAAAATTTTCAACAGTTGAACGATCGTTGATAATGATTTGTGTAAGATAAATATTGATTTCAAAGTACGACTAACGTTTAGATTTAAAATATACGTACGTGCTTCGTGCGCTTATACATTAACTATTTGTGGATTCACAGTTACCTACTTCTAAAAATGTTGAAACTGCGCTATAGTGCAAACGTGAAATGTGATAACTCTACTACAGTAACGTAACAAAATGTATTTCAAAATTTGATATATGTGTATTATAACAGTGCTAATTGTTATAATACGCAGGATCGAAAACCTTAATGTTTAAAAATAAATCAACTTGACGAACTTTCAAGAAACATCTTTCAAGTAATATACATCCGTTTTAATAAAACTTTCGACACAGGTAGAAAATCCAAAAATATTAGACGTATACTTTTTCAGCTGTTCCTACATAGGTATGTATGTACATTAGATTGGTACATAAGAAATCTCGTTTCTCCAAAGATTGAATTTGACAAATTGTTTCAGAATAAAGAAATTATAAAAGCAATATTCACGAGGATCGTTCACAGTGACATCTCTTCATTTTCTCTTCGTTTCTCTCAAGCTTTTCATGTCAATAATTCCTTTAGAATTTCTCTAATGTTTTCAGTCGTTAATGTCTTCTTCAAGGTTTTGCTAGGGATTAGTTACTCTTCGATTACAAGTGCTAATCAGGCCCTGCAAATTCGATACTACCACTCTTCTTCTCTTCCTCTCAGCTTTCCCGCGTTTCTGGTTTTCCTCGCCTCTTCTATTTTTTTCTATCTATATTTTTTTCTCTCGACACTTGTCTGTTTAACACCAAAACTACCGATGAATAAAGCATACCTATTTCTACCGAAAAAATCATAATGAAAGGTATATAAAAAATTACGCAATGGGAGGGAAACGAAGCTTTGTCCACATTTTTAACAAAAAATCACGGAAAATTGCCTCTGAGATGCCATAGTAAATTTATAAAATTGCTGTAAAAAATTACGAATGGATCATTTTTACTACTTTGGTAGTTTTAGTGTTAAGAGCTGACATTTTCACCTACGTGCTGAGTCATTTGCGAACCGCCGTCGATACTTTCTGCATGTTATTATCTCGTTTTCTTTTTGTATTGTTAAATTTAATGGCGAAGAGTTCATCAGTTTAATTATATTATTTTCTCCTCATTCACCGATCTAATATAAGTTTAAATCATAAAATCATCCTCCAAAATTGAGAGCTACACAATTATTAACTAGAATAACTTGAAAATGCACGGAGACAGAAGCTATTGTTAAATATATTTATTTAGTTTTTCATGAAAAATAACCTGAAATAACGTACGGTTTAAAGGAAGAAAATTAATTACTGCGAGGCGAACGCTAACTTGTTGCAGAATTTAATTCCACCTTCTTGCAATTACAAAAACTACGGAAACTAAAATAGGTTAAAAAGTAAATTAATACCTTAATAATTGTGGGAAGTTTCAGCTCGCAAGGATTTTGAACTTAAATTTTCTTGAACATTCTGACGCGCGGTACTTTAATCCAGTTACTCGCTTGGGAACTTATTTAACCATTTTATAACTTTCCTGTCAATATTATTGCGATCGCAACAAAAGAAGATTTTTCGACGCGTAATAAAAGCGGTTGATGCAGAGAGGCTTATTTTGCGAGAAAAATTACTGGGCGAAAAAAAAACAATTATGATGATAACGAAAAATCTGAAGCGCATATTCGCATCTTGGGGAAAAATATAAAATAATGATAGGAAAATAAATCTGGTACATTCTTTAACTGGGAATTTGCTTCAATACAGTTATGTTATGATTCCAAAATTTAAATTCAAGAATTGAAAATACAGTGTTTGAAACTGAAAATCTGAAAGTAGAAAACTTCAGATCAAACAAGCTGAATTACTTTGTTAATAAATTATTTTACATAGTTTTGTTTCTTTACGTCACACTGCGAGCTAATTTATAAATTTTGCCGATTAATAACAAATTATTTATATTGTAATTACAATTATTAACACTTTATCGACCGCTAGCCGATTAATCGGCTTTTCCATTGCCAACGCTTATTGACCGCTAGCCGCTTAACCGTTTGAGTGCCAAGAAGCGATTTTGCGGTATTTGCGATAAATAAAAATAAAATCAATAAAATTACATTCCTTTGAAACAAAAGGAATAAGTACAACACAATGAATAGCGAAAATTTAGCCGATACTAGGAACAAATGCACGCGTGACTAAGTCGGTGCTAACTGAACGGCAGCCTCAACAACGAGCGGCCGATAAAGTGTTAATATGTGACAAAACTTTGCAATGAAATTAAACTATTACTTACTGATAAATCCTAGAAAGAAAAATAAAATAACTTGAAACAAAACTCTGTAATAGTTAGCTCATTTTTTGCAATCAAAACTCAAGATTTTTATAGTAATAGAAACATTGAAGGAGAGCGGTAGAAGTTAATAATGATTGTTTTATTAAATAAAATTACATTTCATGAAAGATCAGACTCCTTGATTTTCTGGCACCTAATATTATGCATCCGATGTACATAAATATCTATATCTGCTTAACACTAGAACTACCGACGATTAAAGTCGAGTTATTTGTACCAAAGAAATGAAAATGATAAGTATTTCGAAAAATACCTATAATAAGGATAACAATTCTTTATGTATAGTTTTTACAAAAAATTGCAGAAAATCCTCAAAAATTCATTATTGTAAATTTCTAAAATTTCTATAAGAAATTATGAACAAGTTATTTTGACTTGTTCGGTAGTTCTAATGTTAACAGATCGTTAACCGTACGAGTTGCACTTGTTCAACTATTTTTAAATATATGTATACTTAAAAAATGTACTTTTAAATTTTATGAAAGCTTGAAAATAAAGTTTATCATTTCTCTCTAAAAGTACTGTAGAATAAAATACCATAGAACGAAGCATAACAGTAAAGTATTATTTATTATAAATGATGTGGTAGGGAAACGGAAGATCTCTCCGAATGGTAAGCGATGTCTTAATTGAACGCGGTACAATATAACAGGCACTCGTTAATTATGATGTTTAAAGTCTGAACCACTAACATCACTAAGATTAAAATTTGGTTAATTAACTCTAGAACGACACTGTGGCGTCCCCGGGTGTCCTACCAAACTTTAATTGTCTCTGAAGAAGCATAAATAAATATTAGCATACTATAGACTTTGTATGCCCTTCTAATTTATGTATAAATTTGGGAAATAACAGAAAAAAGAAAATTGTTCGTTCATTTTCATTTCTTTTATAGGCCTTGAGATCCGCGGTATCCGGATGGTTTTTTCATAGTAACGCAACTGTATCTTATTCGTTTAGAATACTTGAAGCAAACAATATATTATTTTTCAAAAATATATACAGTTATTTTAAAAATACAAAGACACGATAATATTATACTTTAAAAGTGTAAAAATATCTTTTTTTAATTATATTTATAGGAAAACAATTTGTTGAATTTCTGTAAAAATATTTTGTATTGCGTGTTTCTCGGAAATACACGTATTTTTTCATTCCATTTATGGTTTCAATGAAATACAAAATTTTTCCAGGAAGATAAAATAAACACTAAGCATATGTTTGGGAAACATCATCGGTTTTGGGGGCATCATTCGAATTTCCATCTGTTCGGACTGTAAAAATATTATCGAAAATAATTGTTAATTTCAAAAACTTTCTTACAAGCTACAGAGATAACGTATCGATTACATTTTTTATGCACTCAAAACTATAAATACTGATTCAAGTAGTCATAATGGCATTATAAAGAATCCAAACCGAACGAACGCCTTTGTAGTTCAAATAAATTTATTCTTTTTTATTTTAGTAATTTAAATAAACGTAAAGCAATGTAATCATCTTTTCATAAAGTATCTAAAAAAAAATAAAAGAAGAATATTTCGAAAATTTTCAATAGTATTGAAAATATTTAAGGTATCTTTTGAGGTCTCCTGTGACCCCACAGTGTCATGTCCGAAAATACAAGAGTATCATTCTAGCGTTAAATCAAAACCAAAATAAAAAGAAGTTATTAATCACGAAGTGTCACTAGTTTACTTTCTTTGCATAAAAATAGGCTAATATGAAATAAAATGGCAATGAATGCCTGTAAAACTGATATTAAAAAGCAGACTGATCGCAGAAAACTCTCAAATTTTTATCTACAAACATACAAGGTACAATAAAGACTAGCAAAATGTTCAAAAAGATCTACACGCTAAGTTTTCGTGGGTTATCCCCACCACTGGAGGGTTCCCCAGTGAAGCAACCATGGGAGAAATATAACACCGCAAGGATTCCCTTTGAAAATCTCTATAGTATTCGTATCGGTGAGATAACGCTAATGCAGCGATGAAACTTTTTTACTTTCATTTCTTTTTTATGACAATTTCATTAACATATCGATTAGTTTTTCCTGATAAAAATGAGACCAAACACGAAATTGTTACGATATTTTTAATTAAGCTGAATAATCTTGAAATAATTTATTTTGTGTGCATGAATAGAAAGAAACAGCGAGGAAAGAGGAACATTTACAAGCCTAATCAGCACAACCAATTGTCGTAATAATATCGTGTTTGGCCTCATTTTAATCAGCAAGATTTCACCAATATGTTAATGAAATTTTTATTAACCCTTTGACTGCGGAGCACTCTAAATTTAAACGTTCTGCGTTGACGGAATGCTTTTTCGCGAACCGCGTATTATATCGGTGTCCGATTGATTATTCAACAGGCAAACTAAATTTCTGTTGTAATT
>SMSQ01004070.1:1593-19900 GCA_019453375.1 Ctenoplectra terminalis | reverse complement strand
AAGGATTCCCTTTGAAAATCTCTATAGTATTCGTATCGGTGAGATAACGCTAATGCAGCGATGAAACTTTTTTATTTTTCATTTCTTTTTTATGACAATTTCATTAACATATCGATTAGTTTTTCCTGATAAAAATGAGACCAAACACGAAATTGTTACGATATTTTTAATTAAGCTGAATAATCTTGAAATAATTTATTTTGTGTGCATGCATAGAAAGAAACAGCGAGGAAAGAGGAACATTTACAAGCCTAATCAGCACAACAAATTGTTGTAACAATATCCTGTTTGGCCTCATTTTAATCAGCAAGATTTCACCAATATGTTAATGAAATTTTTATTAACCCTTTGACTGCGGAGCACTCTAAATTTAAACGTTCTGCGTTGACGGAATGCTTTTTCGTGAACAGCGTATTATATCGGTGTCCGATTGATTATTCAACAGGCAAACTAAATTTCTGTTGTAGTTTTACAGTTGTACTGTATTATATAATATGAGAGAACTATTCTTGAGCATATATTATTTATTTAATATACGCTCAAGAATATTACACGACGATCTGAACACTTTGATCGTCAAACGCATATATGCGTCCATAGTCTATAATGATAGCTTCCACCGGACGCATATATGCGTCCATAGCAGTCAAAGGGTTAAAAAGAAATAAAAAATAAAAAAGTTTGTTCGATGCACTAGTATTGCCTGACCGATATGTAAGCATTTAATCTTTACGACCACCTCGAATCCTAGTCCCTCTTTCTTCTTCGTCAAACTGTCTTTTTCTACGTTCGTCGACGTTGGCAGATACAAACGATTTGCAGAAGCCAGTCTCCTGTCCGCTAAATGTTCCTCGCCGGTCCCAAATTCTGAACACTTATCGAGTCTTTACTGTATTTCCGTTGAAGGTGACCACCTAAATATCTTCTTTATTTTTAATGATACAAAGAACATTTATGATACAATTTGAATAGGTTCGAAAGACCAATTCCGTAGAAGAAACAATTTTTTTGTACCGTTATTATTTTCAAGTGTTTTTAAGGTCGATAATATTTTTTTACTAAGAAAGCATGTATTTTTATATTATATCTTATCACCTTCTAAAATAGCATGCAATATCTTACAAGAATCAATCAACAGACAAACTACCATTTCAGCGCGTTTGCTTGGATCAAAATACTGGAAAAATGAAACAAAGGCAAAAGAGAGTTCCAAAATAAAAAAAAAAAAGAAGCAAAGAGCGCAACAAAATTTTAGCTTTAATCTTGTAGCGTGCGGACTACATCATAGGAGAACAGGAAACAAGTATTAATTAGACACGAATGAGCTATGCCTGATTACACGTGCCCTGATGCTTCAAACGAACCGTGATTTCGTGCATCAGAGAAAAATTGCTTCTGAAACATTTCGCTCGAATCGAAGAAATGTTGAATAGCGGAGAAAAGAACTGGGGCGCGTGTGCGGCTGTCTGTGATCGGAATAAAGGATGAATCGATAAAAAAGAAAGGAAAGGTAAAAGTGAAAGAGGGACAGAGGAAAGAGGTGAAAAAGAGAAGGACGGCGTCCCTTGAATGATAAAACGAAACGATGGCTTTGTTCTTTCCTCTCATTCAAGAAATGAATCCGACGCGTCGTTGAAACATCGTTACATTCCCTGTATCATTTGAAATTCCATCGTGTGAGAAGCAGACTAAAACGAATAGAATGTACAAATGAAATGAATAACCGGAGTGCGATGATTAAACGGAGAAATTGTTCGGAGAAGTTTAACGACTAAATTTTGAAAGTTGAATTAATCGAGGGAAGAACTGTTAAAAAGATAGGAATTCTGCAGGTTTGGAAATTCCAAAATTACTTAACTCTCATCCGTTTCTCATTTTCTCAAATTAATTTGTTTCTTGGTGCAAAATTGACACAATGGTAAAAGATCAATGTAATGAGAAGATAAATAGTTATATCTATAAATTCTTTTAATAATAATTTAAAAAATAAAATTTCTGCTTATTTATACGTAAGATTATTTGTTTCATAAATATTAAACCAATGTGCAAAGCAGACTGCTTTTTGACATTTATCGCAATGTGTATCTACTTTTTGCGAAACAAATGTGTTAAAATGACAAGGGGCGGATTAGGGTTACAGAAACTTCGTATTTTGAAAAGAAATTCAGTGTTGAAGATATATTACAATAAAAGCTATTTTATTGAATTATAAGTTCCGGTTAAAAATTTTTTTTTCTTATCTTCATATTGGTAAAAAGGAAAAATGTTGCATCAAACTTTGTAAGTAGAAAATTGAACGATATATAATCCACATTTCACCATTTATTTAAACGCTTGTTATAAATAAATAACATATTTAAGTTGAATGAAAAACAAGATCAGAAATGTTTATCGAAATTCTGATTTTATGACGAATCGTTGAATATTTATACAAAGAACTAAACACACAGCAAGTATTTTCTTATTGTTCAGCTACCTACATTATTGTATTTATTGATCATAGGTTATCTCTATCATAATAGAGAACAAATTAAAATGCATATTACGATATATAATTTCCTTTTTCACATAATACTGTGTTTCATATAAAATAGATTACAAGAAACTGTCCTTTTTCGTACACTTGGAGCAAAGAAAACGCGTGTATTCGATATACAGGGTGTCCCAAAAGGTCTGTAAGTCCCATTAAGGAATTATTCCTGAGATGATTTCAATTAACTTTTTCCTTTGCGAAAATGTCAAATTTGGCTTTGTTAACAAATAATCAACGTAACATACTGACTAATCACAGACCGGGTACGACGGCTGGCCTCTAGTGGAAGCGTTAATTCCGCGCCACGCTTGTGTCTCCACGGGCAACACAAAATGTATCGAAACAACTATTGACGAGTGTTGAACAAAAATTATATCGAATAAACTAATTAATTGTTATTTGTGTGGAACAAATAAATTGAGTTTTAACACTCGCCAACAGTTGCTGCAGTTACCAGCCGTCTTACTCGCTGTGTGATTGATCAGTGTTTTTCATTGATGATTTGTTAACATAGCCAAACTTGACATTTTCGCAAAGAAAAGAGTTGCTTGAAATCGTTTCAAGACTCATCTCTTAACTCTGCGGCACAGGATTTCAGATAATAAAATAGACCCGTGTTGCATAGAAATTTTATTCTGTTTTGAATGAAACAAAATTGGTATATTTTTACTAATAAAGGAATCACATGATGTAAAAACATAAAAAAAAATAATTTAATTGAATTTTTTGTTATAGGGTGGAACTCGAATAGTCTCACCGTGCCACATGGGTTCATGAATTGTACTTATTAAAGCACATCCTTTTCCATAAGTCGAGGTGGGACTAAAAATGTCCCACCATGCATTACGGTGCGTCAAAAAGGTGGGACACTTTTAATCCCAGCGTGCCCCAAAGAGTTAACCCTCTATGGGACCGTGTGACTTAAAAGTTACAAACTGATGTATCTATATTTTAAAAAATTAATTTTCTTTAGTTATCACTGCACTATTAAATTTGATTACTGTATTACTGTAGCGACACCATGATCTATCTACAGTAATTATTAGTTAGAATATTTTCAAATCAATGTAAAAAACTGTAATCAATCGTAATTTTTTCTCCAATAAGCAGACAAAATTCGGCCTATAGAGGGCTAAAGGAATTTTGGGAACTTAAAGGTACCTTTTGAGTCACACTGTATAGTATACATTCTACAAAAAATTTACAAAAATGTACATGTATATCGACTACTGAATCGTAGTGAAAATAAAAAATGATAAATGATAAGAAAGGAGAAAAGATAAAGCTCTGCCTGGCACCTCCTACTTCTTTCGCAAGTACTCGCCTAGTCCCTTTGTATCTGTAAATATGTCTTCTAAAGTGACCTGACTGCTTCTGTGTGTAACCCACCAGAGATGTGCACGGAGAGACATATTTCACGCTAGCTCTCGAGCACATCCAGCGCGTCATCTCCAGATACTCGGTGAAAGGTCACGCCAACGCCATTATCAAGCAAACAGAGCTTTACGAACGTAATCGAATACCTTACTGTGTTAAACTACGATTGCTGATGTCTACGTAAGAATTGCTACGTTTCCTCGCCTTCTTACCCATTATTTTCTATCACAAGGATTTGCCAGTAAATATCAGTTCTAGGTTTTTGCAGTAGCCTTTAAGTTTAAACTGGATCAGCCAGAGAACGCTTTTTTCCAGTAACTCGTCATTTCCAGGATCTCTCGTCGAAACAGCATCAGTTTTTACCGATTCGTCAACAAAACGTGAAATTTGGTATTGTCGCGATGAAATACAACACATTTACTGCTAAATAAAACACATACACAACCAATCCTTACACATTTTTTTTCAAATGATGCCTCAAAATATCGGCTTTCAGATTTTGTTACATTTACACCCGTAAAATTCTTGGCAGAGTTATGCATCGCAATATAAACGTAACATTGTAAGAGAAACGAGAATTTATGACCAATCCAATAAAATAACTCACCCTTCGCTACATCATACAAAATCTGCTACATTTAGAGGAAAGTGCCAAATGCGCGAGAAACAGTAAACGCTTCAGCGAACTCGATGATACAAAGAAACCGATAGAAAATTCGAAACGAAGGCAACTACAATGGCTTGCAAACCGATGACGAAGAGAAGAAAACAAAGCACTCCTTACATGGTACAAGAGAGACCTTCGTTAATTGATTAATTTTTAACCCTTTACAATCGAGGGTGACTCTCGCTCATAAGTTGGACCAATGCAGCAATTCGAATCGCGACAACGGATATAATTATTTTATTTCAACATTTCGTGTATTTTTATATTATACAAGACATAATATTGAATCTTAATACGTTGCGCCCGGCGCCGGTCCCTGGGGACCGGCAGTGAACTTTCCGTGTGGCCGGCGTCGGTCCCTGAGGAGAATTTTCGTTTGGCTGGCGTCGGTCCGTGGGACCGACAGTATTAAAGTTAAAAAATAAATATAGTCCCAATGAAATATGATCAAATGTAGTTTTAATGAAATTTATTGAAACATTCTAAACAAAAATGCGGCTTATCTTTACACATATTACAATACGTAACAACTTTTTTTGTAATATTTGTAGGTGTCTTTCGTCCAAATAGTTTTGAATTGTTATCATAACACTTCGAACAATACCTTCGGACTTTATGTACATCTCCTTCCTTTTTATATAATTTATGAATAATTTTTCTTGGCGATACCCTACAACATTCTACCGCTCACCGGCTGCCGGCTGAACGGAAAGGACAGCAAATTCGGCGCCGGGTTCAACGTGTTAAGCTTTATAATTTTTCTTTGTGCGATATTTTAGGAAGCATTCGCCAAAATGCATTTTCGGTACTTCAGGATAAGTGTGGCGAAAATATGTTTTTGGTTTTTCTTAAATGAATTACTAGATCGCTATCTTCATGACTGCTATTTATTTAATTATAATCGAATGTCTCACTTGTAACGTTATTAATTTGGTCTCTAAGCAACGTAAAATCAAACTCATCCTTGTTGCTGCTAATTTGATCGTTTGGTTCAATTTTTGTAACTACTAGAAACAGACCACATTAAAAATAATAATTTTAAACACAGTAATGTATTAAGAAGTGCACATAGATTGAAACATCTAAAATGTAAAGAGGAAGGATATCTATTGATAAACCAATTATGGTCACTATCCCACTAATCCAAGTAGTGAGTGCGAGTCACCTCTCGAGTGCAAAGGGTTAACATATCCAATTTTTATGAATAAGCCAGTGATATTTTGTTGACTATTTACATATTAAAAGTTTATACATTTAGTTAGATATACGGCCATAATTAAAAAAATCGCTTTAATTGAGTCTAGACTGTAATTTTTATTTATTTAGATTAATGAGTGCAACAAGTCAACAAACCCCTCAACTGAGTTGGGGATCGTATAAAAATTAAACATTTATTTATTCATACATACCTATTGTAGGCCGAATTAGACTAAAAATCATCATTTAAGTTACAATTACAATATATAAGTAAAATTCTATATTTCTCATCTTGATACCTGATGAACAAATGGAGCAATTAATACTTCGATAAGAGCAAAGCAAAATAAAAAAAGAGACAAACATAATATTTCGAGTTAATAATCAAATAACTCTGCTTCACATTTTTAATATGTTACGGGCTATACGTAAAAAATCTCGAGGAAGTAGATAAAATACCGTAAATTACAGTTAATGTATCACATTTTCACAAAATATTCATGAAAAATATCAAGCAGTACTTACAATTAGTGGATAAAAATACATAACTAGCCAAAATAAAAATATTTACTTACTAGGAATACTTTTAGATTTTTTATTCTCATTGATATAATACGCGAATTTTTTTCTACGTCCTATTAACATTCCGAAATAATACACCACCTATTCGATAATGCCACAATTGAAGAGAACTAATCAACTAATCCCATTAGTCAGAACTAGACTCGGTTTCCTCCAAGGTTGCAGGGAAAAACGTGTGACAAGAACAGGATTCACGACAGTTGCAAGTATATTTCAAATCCCAAAAGGTGAAAAGTACTCGCAACGCATGAATCGACGTGTGTGAATAGAAAAATCTCAGCCAGGAAATAAAGTTTTACAGAAATGCTCAGTTCGCTGGACGAACAGCTACATATTTTGCTCGGTACAGTGCATCAGAGGGATGAAACGCAGAAAAAACTTTACTATCCCCGCAAAATAATACCGGTGAGAATATCTCTGTCTGGAACGTCGAATTATGCTGAGCAAAAAATTTATCGACTCTCGTCTTTGGCTATTCTAAAAACTAGATAGCGTTTTACGGACTAGATGGCGTTTCTTCTGTCACGTTGCGTGAAATCGTGTGTGATACAAATATAATTGTGGCAGAGTTAGTTTTAAACGTGAAGATAATTACGGTATTAGAATTTATGAATATGAAAAAAGTGGGCAAGTATTTTTACTTATTAAGGAAGTTTCTGTTTTCTGAAAGTTATCATAAACAAAATTCTATGAACTGATTTAATAATAGAACGTATTTATGATAATCGTTCGAAATATCAATATTTAGTGAACAACGTGCTTAGAAAATTATGCCAGGCACTTGTATGTATAAATTCTTTCCTTACAGCTCGGATAAATGTAAAAAGTATTTGTACTTATATAGTTCTGTGATGATAAAATTGATTATAGGTAAGGTAAAATATGTTTAAACGATGAAAAATTTAATACACATAGACTTAATTAATTATTTATTTATAAAATAGAAAGACCCATGTGCAAATATATTTTACGGCTATCAAACGTCGAAATACTTTTTTATTTTTGTAACAAACAAGCGGAAACTCTTTTTCATACGAAAAGTATTCTTTAATTTTTAGCTTTTTAAATCTAGAAATTTCTAGAAATGCTTATAAAGATTGTTATGATTAGTTATATAATTATGCTTATTTTAAAAATGACAGCATCCTCGCGATTACAACTTTAGTGGCTCTAAGAGGGAGAAAAGGATAGGAAGAACGTTTCGTCCGGGGCTTGCTAGTGTACTCCTCAGTAAGGTACCCTAGCAGGCCCGTGTCTTAGACTCGAGGATACTGAAGTTAGGAAAAGGATCGCTATATATACGAATCGTTCGGTTTTTGAGGACTTGCGAGAAAGTCGATGTTGTGGAATCTCTCTGGTGGCGAAGTGTAGGATGGTCGCCACACAACTCACAACCCTATCGTGTGATGTTAACACGTTAAACACCACGACAATTTTGGTCGACTTTCCGTTAGGCTGTGTGGTGCGATACTAATTGAAAAACATTTGGTCGCAAAATTGTTAAGAATTTAAGAAGAAAATTGTAAAGACCTGCAAAGGAAAGTCGTTTCTTTGTTTAATGTGATTTAATAAAATCCATTAATGAATTATAAGGTATTATTTTTTAAAATTGATACTGTCAGTTCTCAGAAACCAACGACGCCTAAACGGAAATTTCAACATCGATCCACAAGGACCGACGTGGCGCTTAACGTGTTAAATATCTTTTTATATTTCTAATTTTATGCCAAAATGATAAACGTATTTGACACATAGCAACGGTGATTATAATCTAAACTTGTTTTTTATAATCTTTTTTATAATTTTATAATCTAAACTCCAGAATTATCTATGTTCACGATTAACCAAATTGCATATACACGGGTCTGGCATAAGGAGAACGATATACGCTAGCAAAGAAAGAGGTGTATAGTTACGATCCTGGACTCTGTAATATTGTTCAATTTCGTCAGTTAAGACATTGGTTTACGACTTTGCTGTATTCCTTTCATCAACTATGATTTAAGCATTTTTCAAAATAAATAACTTCATTGTCTATCATCACGTTTGCTGTTATAAAATGATATGCTAAGGTGGAGGAAATAAAGATCGTATAACAAGGTGTTTAAAGAAACATGAATGACACACACGCGTTTGTGTAGGAAGCGTCAGGAAAAGAAGCGTAGGCAGAGGTTATACGATCGAAGTAAAAAGATGCGGTCAGGGAAAGCATCGATGCTTGAAAGCTACGGAATCCAAGGTGATGCCGATAGATCAGTATTCCTGTGGGAAATGTCCTATGAAATAATATTGCTACAATCGCAGTTGAGTTTCAACGCCTACACGGATCGGGTAGGATTGGATGATCGTGAAAAAAGATCAAAGTTTGTACAGGCAAATAAGCTACAAACATGCTTGGAGAAAGAAATTTAATAAGATAATTAAAGCTGTCTTGTTATGATTCGAAGAATGTAACATATTATTTTTCATAATTAAACTTTTACCTTATTTGCAATATTGTCTTGCTTTGTGTTAGGTTGGAATGTAATTTTCACTTTTTTCACCGAGAATACCGGAGTTAATTGATTGCTACATTTATATTAACACAATGAGCATGCATAATGTGTGCTATGTGTCTGTCATTTTTCTTAGTACGAGTTAGTACGAGAATATGCTATTATGTAGTCATCAGGTAATTACAAACAATATTACCTAAGGTTTAGAATAGGAATTACTAATGAGTATGTGGAATTTTTTAATTATGTTAACCTTAATAAAAGAAGATGTATAATTAAAGGCAAAAATGAATAGTAATCATTTAAGAACTTTCACCAAAAAACATGATTAAAATAGTTGTAGATAATATCATATAAGTATTTCTTTAGTTTCTGAATGTTTAAAAAAATTATTTAAAAATAACGTTAAAATTAAAAAATTAAAAAACTGAGTTTTAATAATATTCAATGGCAATTAAAAGCGGCAATTAAATTGGTGTGTTTTATATACAAAATATATATTTTATTATTCTGTTAAAATTTTTTTTAATAATTTGTCACAAAACTGATCAAAAACTATTTTCAACGCGTAAGGTTAATTTTTGTATCAATTCCAAGTTGACTGATTGNTCTATGTTCACGATTAACCAAATTGCATATACACGGGTCTGGCATAAGGAGAATGATATACGCTAGCAAAGAAAGAGGTGTATAGTTACGATCCTGGACTCTGTAATATTGTTCAATTTCGTCAGTTAAGACATTGGTTTACGACTTTGCTGTATTCCTTTCATCAACTATGATTTAAGCATTTTTCAAAATAAATAACTTCATTGTCTATCATCACGTTTGCCGTTATAAAATGATATGCTAAGGTGGAGGAAATAAAGATTGTATAACAAGGTGTTTAAAGAAACATGAATGACACACACGCGTTTGTGTAGGAAGCGTCAGGAAAAGAAGCGTAGGCAGAGGTTATACGATCGAAGTAAAAAGATGCGGTCAGGGAAAGCATCGATGCTTGAAAGCTACGGAATCCAAGGTGATGCCGATAGATCAGTATTCCTGTGGGAAATGTCCTATGAAATAATATTGCTACAATCGCAGTTGAGTTTCAACGCCTACACGGATCGGGTAGGATTGGATGATCGTGAAAAAAGATCAAAGTTTGTACAGGCAAATAAGCTACAAACATGCTTGGAGAAAGAAATTTAATAAGATAATTAAAGCTGTCTTGTTATGATTCGAAGAATGTAACATATTATTTTTCATAATTAAACTTTTACCTTATTTGCAATATTGTCTTGCTTTGTGTTAGGTTGGAATGTAATTTTCACTTTTTTCACCGAGAATACCGGAGTTAATTGATTGCTACATTTATATTAACACAATGAGCATGCATAATGTGTGCTATGTGTCTGTCATTTTTCTTAGTACGAGTTAGTACGAGAATATGCTATTATGTAGTCATCAGGTAATTACAAACAATATTACCTAAGGTTTAGAATAGGAATTACTAATGAGTATGTGGAATTTTTTAATTATGTTAACCTTAATAAAAGAAGATGTATAATTAAAGGCAAAAATGAATAGTAATCATTTAAGAACTTTCACCAAAAAACATGATTAAAATAGTTGTAGATAATATCATATAAGTATTTCTTTAGTTTCTGAATGTTTAAAAAAATTATTTAAAAATAACGTTAAAATTAAAAAATTAGAAACCTGAGTTTTAATAATATTCAATGGCAATTAAAAGCGGCAATTAAATTGGTGTGTTTTATATACAAAATATATATTTTATTATTCTGTTAAAATTTTTTTTAATAATTTGTCACAAAACTGATCAAAAACTATTTTCAACGCGTAAGGTTAATTTTTGTATCAATTCCAAGTTGACTGATTGAACCCTCTATAGTCCGAATTTTGTTTATCAGAGAAAAAAAGAACTGCGACTGATTACAGTTTCTTGCTTTGATTTCAAAATTTTTAAACCAGTAATTGCTATAGATGGATCATGGTATCATTACAGTAATACAGTAACAGAATTTAATAGTACAGCGATAACTAAATAAAATAAACTTTTTTAAATATAAATATATCAGTGTGTAACTCTCAAGTCACACGGCGTTATAGAGGGTTAAGGAGGGAGGGTCAAGTGAATAAGCGTTTCTTCTCGAATTTTTTTTTAAGGGAGTATAAGATTTATTTATTTACAAATAAGTAGATGTTATTATGTAGCATTTAGACAATTTATATAAATTTTTTTATGTAAAAATATTCATAAATAAGTGAGTTGCAGCTGCTTGAAGTTGGCTCCACGAAAATGTGCTGTACAAAACACAGGTCGCTCTAATTATCCAAAATAAAAAATCCAAGAATTTTTCGTTAAAATATAATAATACGCTTTGCATGAACCGAAATTTAAAAAGAATTTGGGTTAGGAATGAAACTGCAGAAAAGAGCTTACAAACAGAAAATAAGCGGTAACCAATACGCTACCACAGACACACACCCATAGTGTTACGGTATTCATTTGTTCCGCGACAAAGGCAGTTCACCTCGAAGTCGTCACTGAATTAACAACTGAAGCCTTCATAGCTAGTTTAAAGAGATTCTTTGCACGGTGCGGTTACGCACAAATTATTTATTCGGACAATGCTACGACCTTTACACGGTGCGAAAAAAAGCCACGAAAAATTGATATCTCGCTTTGTAACATTTTATCAGTTGTGGCTGTATCCTTATCCTTGCCACTAGAGAGTTTGCTGCGAAATTCAATATTATTTCGCAAGTACTAAGCCCTTCGTTTCTTCAAATATATTTTTTCATTTAAAAAAAAAAAAGAAAAAAAAAGACAAATTTATGCAACGCAGTCGCGTTAACTCGCTGTTGCGAACTCTCAGTCTGTGTTTCCGATGCTGTCGACGAAGTATAAAGGTGACAAACTTAACACTTAACGGACGGGCCACGTAAATTTACGCTTTTCCATTGTGACTTCTTACAACGGGTCACACAGATTTACGTTTTTGCTTGAATTTTTAGTACGCTGCATTAGTTTTTCATTTTATGCACATTGTGTTATTTTTTCTTGGTACCATTAGTTATAGTACTATCTTTCTGTGGATTCTACTGCGCAGTTTTGCTTTTTAAGTAATATTTTTAAAAGTAATTTCGTAACCGTAAAAATGGAAACCGCGAAAGAATTTTCTGTGGAAAATAACGAAATTTATGCGAATAACTTATCCGATATAGGAAGTGACAACGAATTAGAGGACTTTGATGAAGAAAGTGACATTTCTACCGATGACAGTGAAATTATTGCTCCAAGGAAAAAAATTCTGCGTTTCTAAAAGAAGTAACAAGGATCTTGATTACCGAATAAGAAATAAATGATTCCGATTCCGAGGAGACTGGTAATGATATCCGAATTCAATCAACAAGAAAAACTTCAAGAGTGGATCCAGTAGATAGATTGTCGGGAAACATGAAGCAGCACATCCTTAGGCAAACTGTTGGAACAGGAAAGAAAAAATATCCCCAAAAGCCTTGCAAAGTTTGCAGCTCGAAGAAAACAAGAAGCGAAACTAGATATACAAGGTGTCCCAAAAGGTCTGTAAGTTCCTTTAAGAGGTGATCCACAAGATGTTTCTTTCGCGGTGAGTGTGAGAAGGAAGAGAAAGGATAGGAAGTCGTTTCGTCCGGGGCCTGCTAGTGGACTCATCAGTAAGGCATCCTAGCAGGCCCGTGCCTAGATGCCTTAGTGAGACGCAGGGATGTTGAAGTTACGAGAGGAATCGGTATAAGTACTAATCGTACTGTTTTCGAGGACTTGCAGGAAAGTCGGTCTTGTAGGTCCCTCTGGTGGCGGAGTGTAGGAGGGCCGCCACATTTCTAAGCAACTTTTTCCTTTGCGAAAATATAAAATTCGGTTTTGTTAACGAGTTATTAACGAAAAACACTGATCAATCACAGAGCTAGTAAAGCGGCTGGCCGCCAACGGAAGGGTCAACGTCGCGCCGTGCTTGTGCCTCGACGAGCAAGTCAAAATATATCAAAGTAACTGTTAGCGAGTGTCGCAACTCAGTTTATTTATTCTACACAAATCATAATTAATTAGTTTATTCGATATAACTTTTCTTCAACACTCGTCAATAGTTACTTCGATACACACTGAGTTGTTCTTTAAGGTACAAGCGCGGTGTGTAATCAACGCTCCCGCTGGTGGCCTGTTGCTTTACTCGCTCTGCGATTAATCCGTGTTTTTCGTTAATAACTAATTAACAAAGTCGAATTTTATATTTTCGCAAAGGAAAAAGGTGCTTAGAATCATCTCAGGGAGTACCCCTTAACCCTCTGAGCGCTGAGTTGTGCGAAGTTAAACGCGTGCTGTGGACCGCCTACATTTTACGATGAATCACTCGCTGGGCTACCTACTTTATACGACGAAGCGCATGCTAGTCCCAAATTGAATGGTTATGTGGGTACCCATATATGTGTTCATGGTCCAAATTGAATGGTTGTGTGGGTACCCATATATGCGTTCATGGTCCAAATTGAATGGTTGTGTGGGTACCCATATATGCGTTCATGGCCCAAATCGAATGGTTGTGTGGGAACCCATATATGCGTTCATAGCGCTCAAAGGGTTACAGGGACTTGCAGACCTTTTGGGACACCCTGCATATGTCAATTCTGTCAGGTTCCACTTCACAAGGATGAATGTTTTAAAAAATATCACACTTGTAAAAAGTACTAGACATGTTAATAAATAACTTTGTAAAATATTATATGAAACGATGTTGATTTAATAAAAGTACAATGTTTTGAAACCATACATGCATGTTTATTTAATTCTTCTAAGAAATACCCGGAAACCAAGAAAGACAGAGCAGATTCGATCCGTCCGTTAAGTGTTAACACTTTATCGACCGCTAGCTTATTAATTGGCTTTTCGATTGCCAATGCTTATCAACCGATAGCCTATAAATCAGCTTTTAGCTATCGACGGTTTTCGTTTCTTTACTGTTTTGTTAGTAGCTGTATACTAACATCTCCATTAGTTTATAAGGCCATTTATTATATAAAATAAATGCAAAATAAAGTATAAATATCAATAAAATTACATTCTTTTGAAACAAAAGGAATAAGCACAACAGAATGAATAGCGAAAATTTAGCCGGTACTGGGAGCAAATGCGCGCGCGACTAAGCCAGTCCTTACTGAGTGGCAGCCTCAACCACGACCGGTCAATACAGTGTTAAGGATCAAAATCGTTTACTTTTCAATAACTGCATGCATCCAGTCCCGAGTTACGCGCAGTTAACACTAGGTTTACGGGCATCTATTGGACCTTTTAGATGGGTATAATTAAAATACAGATTTCTTGTAATATTATTAATTTACTTTACCTAGAACCAACAGACTTTTAGTAGCAGAAATGTATTCGGCACATTCTACGTAAACAAATTTCATTCTCTATTTATATTTCTTGCACGCATACTTGTTAATCCTAAGCACGAAATCTGAGCTACGTCAAATTGACGGATTCCGTAAATCTAGTGTTAAGGGCTCAGTACTATACATTTCAGGAACAAGTCCCGTTAGACGGATTATGTAATCCATGTCGACAAAAAGATGCCCAAGAACAAACAGTCTTACGGTCAAACGAATCAAGACAGGTTATCAGTACCTTAACCGAATGAACTGATTAGAAGGCGATGGTACAATCTCTTACGAGCGCATTGGGCGTCCCAAGTGATGGTACACCCGCACCCATCATCTGCAGGTGTAGACTAACACTCGAGTATCACATTTCCAGTCACTGGACCCCGAAGGTTTAAATCGGACTTGCTGTACATCTCGATGCGTATACACTGTATAGAACTGAAAAGTCCCGCGGGATGGAAAAAGGGTTCTCCGATCGTTCCGCCTGATAGCGCCTGTGACGCAAGGCTATACGATCCGATTTGTAGATATGATCGTTTCGGTGAATAATAAAAATATATACCTAGCGTGCGTTGCTGGTAAGTTGGCTAAGAGGGATATTGCCGCTCGTTTCGTTTAATCGCGTTTGTGTCTCATGCGTGATGCGAAGCTATGTGATCCAATTTGTAGATAATGGATCGTTTGAACGAGTAACAAAAATATGTATGCCCTTTCTTTAGTGTGTTAAAAGAAGGTGGATCTGTTACATTATAACCAATCAGACCCGCATTCCTTCGGGTCTGTCAATTTACCAGTAACGCACAGTATTTATATTTGCATTGAGAGAAGGTGGACTTATTTTACATTATAACCAATCAGAACTTAATTTCTTCCACGGAACATCGTTTCAGCTCCGCACAGTACCTAATAAATGCATTTTTAACCGTTTTAGTGCCACGCAGCGCGATCGCGCTGTTCGCGCACCGTGGTGAACCGTGTCGCTTTTTTTCGTCACGATCGTCAATTCGATTACGCTCGGTTCAGAATGTATCTTGTCGCGAGTCTGTCAGAGTTTCCTCTCGTAATTACAAATTTTCTTTCAAATAATCGTAAACAACTTGTATAATTAGCTGTCTTTCTAATGAAACTGTCACGATTAAAAAATTTACTAACAATCTGAAACGCGAGCGCGCCGGGCGGCATTNCGGACTTGCTGTACATCTCGATGCGTATACACTGTATAGAACTGAAAAGTCCCGCGGGATGGAAAAAGGGTTCTCCGATCGTTCCGCCTGATAGCGCCTGTGACGCAAGGCTATACGATCCGATTTGTAGATATGATCGTTTCGGTGAATAATAAAAATATATACCTAGCGTGCGTTGCTGGTAAGTTGGCTAAGAGGGATATTGCCGCTCGTTTCGTTTAATCGCGTTTGTGTCTCATGCGTGATGCGAAGCTATGTGATCCAATTTGTAGATAATGGATCGTTTGAACGAGTAACAAAAATATGTATGCCCTTTCTTTAGTGTGTTAAAAGAAGGTGGATCTGTTACATTATAACCAATCAGACCCGCATTCCTTCGGGTCTGTCAATTTACCAGTAACGCACAGTATTTATATTTGCATTGAGAGAAGGTGGACTTATTTTACATTATAACCAATCAGAACTTAATTTCTTCCACGGAACATCGTTTCAGCTCCGCACAGTACCTAATAAATGCATTTTTAACCGTTTTAGTGCCACGCAGCGCGATCGCGCTGTTCGCGCACCGTGGTGAACCGTGTCGCTTTTTTTCGTCACGATCGTCAATTCGATTACGCTCGGTTCAGAATGTATCTTGTCGCGAGTCTGTCAGAGTTTCCTCTCGTAATTACAAATTTTCTTTCAAATAATCGTAAACAACTTGTATAATTAGCTGTCTTTCTAATGAAACTGTCACGATTAAAAAATTTACTAACAATCTGAAACGCGAGCGCGCCGGGCGGCATTTTTCGACCAAAAAAAAGAGCAGCGCGTCCGCGTCGATCGGCATTACTCGCAGATGAATGAAGGAAGCCGCCACGGATTTTTAAAAACCCCTGGCACTAAAACGGTTAAGCAAAGAAGTAAGCATCAGAAATCTGAGTCAGTCACGATGAACCATTATCCACGTTAAAATGGAAACATCCAATGCACTATGAAAACAGAGGTTGTAAGATACGTGTAAATAAATGTAATACGTTACAAATTTCAAAATAGAACTATTTTATACGATACTGGTATAATACCAATACCACTTTCTCCGCCTCCTTTTCTTTACTTCATACAAGTTCAACGTATGACATAAAACTCCAAAGATTTTTACTGGAAAAATAAATAAAAACATGCAAAAAAAAAAAAGAAGAGAGAAGCAAACAAGAAATCAAAGTTGAACGAAGTTAACTTTTTATTCTTCGACACTCTCAAACTTTTTCGTCTTGCATTCTACTCGCTACGAAAGTTTCTTTCACTTCTAAAAAATTTAACATCATGTCACCATAGAACCGGTACTACCGCCGTATTTTTCCACGAATATAGTACAAACACGAGTGTTATTATCGCATTCCCTTCCTCTTTTTCGCGTCGAATAAACGTAGGAATATATTTTTTCAGACTTTCAACGGAACAAGAAAGAAAAAAACCTTCGACTCCAACGTTTGAGTAACAAAAAGAGTTTGACATTAAAGGAATGGGAACCGAAGTTAAGGTCAGGCAAGCTGCTTACAGTTGAACGAATTAAAAGGTTGCGGCTAAAGGATTTGCACTTTTGCCGTGGGCGAGGGCAAATATAGCTAAACGCTTCGTAGGCGTCATAAATCGAGCGTGGGCGTGAAATTGCCAGTCCGGTGAATGAAAAAGAGTTTTCGTGATCAAGTTCCTGCTAATAGGTCAGATGGAATCTCGGTAGAATTTTAATTAAAACGTCGCCGTTGTCGCGTCGATCCTTTGTCACGACGTTAATATTTTAAACAGCCAATTAAACTGTACTTTTCTTTCATTCTTACAAGTCGAACTCATCTTTAGAAAATGAATCAAGAAGATCGAATAGAGTGTTTTGAAGTGTAAATTCTGATGAATTTATAACATAGATTTTCTTTTTTCGAGAACTTTTTCAACGCAGTCGTTAATCATTTGGATAACGAAGTTGTCGCCGTGGAGGATTTAATATATTCTGCATCGTTAAAGTTTCCTTTAACACTAAACCTACCAAAGCGGTCAAAGTGACCGGCTTGTAATTTCTCGTAGAAATTCTATAAATTTGAAATGATGCAAAGTAGGAGATTTTTCGTGATTTTCTGTAAAAAATGTAGATAAAGATTCGTTTTCCTTACGTTACGTATTTTTTTAAAAGACCTATCATTTTTATTTGTCAGGGTACAATTAGGTCCACTTTAATCATCGGTAGGTTTAGTGTTAATGTATATTAACACGTTATTGGCGAATCACAGAATTTATCCTATTTTGAAGTCCAGTAGTTATGAATTGCTTAAGAAAAAATAACGGTACTTTACCCCGTTGTTCTTTTACTATAAAAATGTATCGATAAAAGAAAGAAAATTAAAAGAGAATAAAATTTTAGTAGATACGCTACTTTTAAAATTAATAACTGTTTCTTGATAATTAATCTAAACATGCCATGCAACGAAGGAATAATTTCCAATAAACGATGTTGCAACAAAGTATATGGAAATCTACATTTAGAAAAAGAAACTTATAGTATACTGCTTTTAAGATTAATTATATTCATCATTCCACAAATTCAAATAATTAAATATCCTATAAACCTTAACTACAGAGTCAACCAGAATAAAATAAAAAAAATAACTAGATATTACCAGTGGAAGAGGAAATGAAACTACCAACTCAACTAAAAAAGAGAACATGAAAAAGAGGTAGTTCTAGTTTTAAAGTAGAGAGTACAGTATGAAGAAAGTAGATATGGAATATTTATTTTAGAGTAAAAAATATTTAACGGAACGGTGTCTACAAACGTTTACCTAAGCTAAAAGTTTCTTCTTCAATTTTCATA
>SMSQ01004059.1:12976-41975 GCA_019453375.1 Ctenoplectra terminalis | reverse complement strand
AAAAAAAAAAAAAAAAGATTAAAAAATATTGGAGAAAAGCTACAGAAATTAATAATGTATTAATGATTTCTAATTAACCTGTTAACCGGGTCATTTTTCGATCAGAAGCTCCTTCGTACTTTGAGTTACAAAATTAATAGAAAATAATACATCTTAATTGGATCGATTTTAATCATTGCAAATGTAAGTCTAATGTAACGCATTTTTTTTTTATAAAAATATAACGATGCACTCAAAAGTAAATCAATGTGAAAATAAATGATTACGTCCAAAATATCGGCAGTCCGCGTGACGAGTTTACTCGTCTTACCCGATTAACTATAATGTAATAATAATAATGTAATTAATAATTTCTTTATTAAATAAAATTACATTTCAGGAAAGTTCGGACTCGGTGAATTTTGTACCACAAATCCGAACTTTATCCAACGCTGTAAAAAGTGACAAAATAAAATTTTAAATATTAAAAAATAGCAATGTTGGTACAAGACAAATAATTGAAAGTCAACCGATTCGGAGAACGATTCGTCAAAAACCGCCTCGTATGTTCCTACCCTAAAGAGCCACTTACGTTCAACCAGTATGACAGACCGCGTAAATGGTGGCTCTTTAATCAAACCAAAAATAACCACCATGTCCCACGAGCGCTCGTCTAAACGCAGAATCCAATTACACCGACAAAATTTACCGCCGAAAATGTAACTGTCTTAAAGTAGTCCGCTTGATTATCCAATTAACCAGTTTCGAGGATATAGCTGCGTGAACACGAACCATGAGATATCTATCCAAAAATACAACAAAGTCTGCCATACATCGTTCCATTACGAATCGTCCTATTTGCTTTTCCCGCCTGGCCTTTCGCGAGTGCCTACTTTCTACTATTTTTCTCTATTACTTTTTGGAAATATGTTAAGTAACATACTTACTATTAAAATATTAACTATTTCTTAATTGCGTGTATTTAAAGTCCACTTATAATTCAATCCAATACAGACAACCCTTTTACAACACGATTTCGCTCTAACAATAAGACGATTCGAGAATTGGGGAAGCTACGTGTAGCAGAATATTATGATAGGATAAAATAGAATATTGTGAATAAATTATTGAGCTAATATGCAATAAAAATGACATTAAAGTCTGTAAGTGTCGAACCTTATGGAACTGCTTTGATATTTGAAAAATTCTTTATATTTGGGTTATTTAACCCATTGCCGCACACTTTTTATTTCGAAGTGGCGCTCAGAAACACACTTTTTTTTTCAATTGTTTATGTCTACCAGATGAAATTGAGTGTAACTTGTATATTTGGAAGTGAAAATTATCACATTTGGCCACAGTTTTATTACTCAATAATTAACAAGTGTATGCATTAGAACACTTCGTACTAACGCTGTTCTTTTTTTAATAATTAAAATTTGCATGACGTCTATAGCCGTCATTTGCCTACATATCGACAAAAAGACGGCTATAGCCGTCATTTGCGGCAATGGGTTAATTGCTAAAGCTATGGATTAAATAATGTCGTTCTTCTACCATGATTAATTCAAGCAATGTCCTTTTTACGAATCGTGTATTTCATTTTAATACACTATTGGAAAATTTTTATTAACAGATAATTTCAATTTACAATGTGTCGATTCCTTAAGAAAGTAGAAAATATTACTTTCAGTCATTAATTTATTATTAATATATTCTTGGTCATTATTAATATTTTTATAATTATTATATTCTTGGGTTATTTAATTGCTAACCTATGGATTAAATAATGACGTTCTTCTACCCATGGTTAATTCAACCAGTGTCCTTTTACAAATCGTGCATTTAATTTCAATATATTATTGGCTAATTTTTATTAATAGATAATATCAATTTACAATATTTCGATTCCTCAAAAAGGTAGTAAATATTACCTTCAGTCATTAAATTGTCATTAATTTATACGTTTTAGTAACATTTATGTATCATCGCTAGAAATTGATCAAACAGACAAATTTATCAGTGTAATTGACATTTTGGAACAGGTATCTTTCCTGTTTTAAATGCCTCGTTTCAGTGTCTTCTCTGAGTTCAACGTTTTCAAATTATTTTAGAAGGAATCCGTAAGTTGGCGGTATCTAAGAATATTTAACTTCCTTTCTGTAGTCCATTTCTTTTTTTAGATAATGTATTCTTTTGCGTAATAAGCATCTATATTTAAAAACAGTTTAATTTCTACTTGACTTATGACACGTTCACAAACTTGATTCTTTCAGACCGATTATGCGAACAACCACTTATCCTACCGAATTTATCTCCCAATTACTTCCAATAATCGACGTTCTACCATATATTATGATACGATGTAATCGTTTAAAATATGAAGTTACAGATACAAAAAAATTTTAGTAATTTTCTGTGAGATATTAACACAGTCGCGACGGGTGATTTTCAATGGAGACGTTTCACTGAAAGCCTCGTATAAATTTCAAAAATCTATAACTGAATATGGCAAAGGTGTGCTATTTAAAGGAGGATGTTAAAAATAGGCGAATTTTGGGCGACCTACGAAACGAAAAATTGTTTCACAGGACGATTCTACACACTCTAAGCCCTTAATCACACGCTAACCCATTTTTCTGGGCAACGTTGGGAAAGTTCTTAAAAAATCATAACTCGTTTAATTGCACCTTTCTCGTCTTCTTTTCTTCGTTTGTTTTTCCGTATATTAATGACCTAAAAACTCGTGTTGAATATTATTTATAAAGACTGTTGCACATTAGTTTGATAAAAATAATCGACGTTCTACTCTACATTATGATGTGATGTATCTATCAAGTAGTGATCAAGTTGACAAATTTATCAGTGTCCGGATACACTATCAGCTGTACCGTACATAAAAATATTTTTTCATGTTTCTTTCTTTCTTTTTCTTAATCTTTCTTTTCTTCTCTAATCTTCACCATAATTTTGATATTTTATCCAGACACGTATACTATGTATTAGGTTGTCCCAAAAATTTCTTTCGTTTTATTAATACGTAATGGATACTTATTAATAATATTATTTGATATCTATAATGTGATACTTATTGATAATAATTCATGTTTTACAATGTATTATTATTTTATATAGGATTCATTTTGCACTATTTTTTTCCTTCATCTCTCGCTTAACAAATAATGCTGAATGTTTATTTAAACATTGCTAAACGAAACCACTGCGTGAAGATAACGGAAGGAACTTTCGAGACAACCTAATAATTACTTAATTTCGAATTTCTTAATTTCGGTACTTTGTTAAAATAATTTAAATTTTGTGCTAGAAACGTTGTCGTTTGTATCTTACTATTACAATTTCTTATTTTGACTTTCTTAATTTCGGTATTTTGTTAAAGTAATTTAAATTTTGTGTCAGAAATGTTGCCGTTTGTATCTTACTACTATAATTTCTTAATTTCGGTATTTTGTTAAAGTAATTTAAATTTTGTGCTAGAAATGTTGTCGTTTGTATCTTACTACTATAATTTCTTAATTTCGGTATTTTGTTAAAATAATTTAAATTTTGTACTAGAAATGTTGTAGTTTGTATCTTTCTATTATACTAGGTTGTCCCAAAAGTTTCTTTCCTTTTATTAATAAGCAATGGATACACAATATTTTATGTTTTACTATACATCATTATTTTACACAGGATTCATTTTGCGCTATTTTTTCCCTCCATCTCTCGCTTAACAAATAATGCTGAATGTTTATTTAAACATTGCTAAACGAAACCACTGCGTGAAGATAACGAAAGAAACTTTCGGCACAACCTAATACTTACATTTCAAAAATTATAGACCACTCCCACAATTACAAACCACGAGCCGTCACTGCTAACGACCACCTTATACCACAATTCATCTGCACGTTCATATTCGAGTTGCTCGGCTTGGTTTCAATATTTAACCTCGGTTCCATTTGGCTGGTCCTCCTCAAACTATTTAGACACCTCTGTTCCTTACGACCGGTAGTGTATCTCGGCAATAGCGGCGAACCAGCGAAAGACGGCGAGGAACATGACACCCTTTAATCTTTCTCATTATATTATTATAGAATTCCTTTGTAGCGTGATTAGCTCTCAGAAAGACTGACTGGCAGTTTGGACTCGACGCGTGCAACGTGGTTTCATTTGAACCGAAGAATTCCCCATCCTTTGGCTTCGGTTCCCTTTAGTATTCGCCACAAGCAAGAGGAGCAGCCTCTTGCCCGCGGTGACAGCGTTAATTTGAACATCGTGCGAGCCACAGACCAGAGAGCGAAAGCAAAATAGGCTCTGACACGTTTCGAACGGGCCGCCTGCGGCCTCCGAAACGGAAATTTGCAGAGACGTGCATGCATGCCGTGGTATCGTGAACAACGATCGCGATATCCTTTGGTGGCTGCCAGAGAATGCGTTCGAGTTCCATGGAAACGTGAATAAGAAGAGGTTTGTGCGGTGATGGTAGGATGCCGGGTTGATATCGCGATATCGACAGGATGGAGTTTGTGCGGTGAATACGATGGGAAGATATCGAAGGTTTGAATAAGTAAAGGCTTGAGAATGGTGGTTTGTGTGTTTGAGAAGGTTGCTTGTTGTTTTGCTGCTATGGTTGGGGTAGGTCGATGACTTTGGTCTGGTTTTGTTTTAAAAAAGATAAGTGCTTGGATTAGCTTGTAGAATTGGGATTGCTGAACGTGGTTTGATCGTATGGGTTGAATTTTGAACGAGCTGTGAAAAATTGTGTTATTGGGTTGTTTATACCTGTTTTTAGCTTTTTTTGTTTTAATTTGTGAATTTAAAGATTGGTATCAAAGGTATGCGTGCGGTTGAATTCTATGGGAGTAACTGGTATTTGAGATTGTTAGTTTTTGTTAATAACTTGTGTTACCTTAAACTGTGGCAATGAGTTGTACAATTATATAGTAATTATATTTATATAAAGTTTAATCTTTCTCTTTGTACGAGTTGAATTTTGAACGAGCTGTGATAAATAGTGTGATTAGTTTGTTTATAGCTATTTTTAGCTTTTTTTGTTTTAATTTGTGAATTTAAACATTGGTATTAAAGATATGTGTGCAGTTGAATTTTATCGGAGTAACTAATATTTGCGATTGTTATTTTTTGTTAATAACTTGTGTTACCTTAAATTCTGATAATGAACTGTACAATTATATAGTAATTATATTTATATAAAGTTTAACTTTTTTTAACACTGCCAAACGTTTCTATTAAAAAATAAAAAGGTATAGATGTAATATCGTATCGAATAAATATAAACATAAAATTTGTTAATCAATTTCACACGTAGTTTACAAATTGATTTTTCTTCAAAACAAAAACTTGTGAAAAAAAATTATATTCTACATTTATGGATTATATTTTTAATATAAACATAAATGTAAAGTGTAATGTTTTTTTCACAAGTTTTTGTTTTTAAAAAAAATCAATTTGAAAACTACGTGAAAAATTGATTAACAAATTAATAATATTCCTTTGGACTGCCCTAAATATAGAGAACTTCGTTCGAAATTCAAGATCAAACAAATTTTAAGCAAAAAACTCAGCGACAAAAAACAAATCTCCAAAATTTTCACCCTTGTGTAGGACACGATGTTTTATAACAAAATGTAATCCCCGCAATAGTAATTGCAATCTTTCATATTATCACTAATAATCAAATATGTGCAATCGATGAAACGTTAAAGCCTATCGAAAATATAGCAAACAAATTGAAAACAAAAAAGCCAACGAATTAATTATACAATTTTTTCGTTTGATTGGTATATTATTAAAAATGGGACTAAACAAAGTATGTACATAAGAATTTTTACTAATTTAACCTTTTACTCTTTCAAGCATTTAAGCACTTTCCTGTTTTTTACTCAAAAAAGCCTAAGAAATCAAATTTTTGTGTTTGTTTTTTAGATAATGATGTTTCTAATTACAAATTATTTTTCGTACACTTTTTATAAGAACACGATATTATTAAAGAAGTTTATAATATTTTCATAATTTATATTCCCAAATTTAACGCGTACAAAAACACCTCGCATTTACTCTTCTTAACCTCTTATCTGGAAAAAACGTGTTACCCCGTTATGCAAATTATTGATATTTTTTACACAATAATTATTTCTCTAAGGGATTCTTTGCTTCACAATGTATCGTTACATTTCTATTCAGAAACATATTATATCGTACTTAAATTCGTACACTTGCAACACATAAAATCGATCTAACCAAAATTATTTCTGTCCTATTAATTTTTACTTCTGTCTTATTAATTTTTATTTCTGTCTTATTAATTTTCATTTCTGTTTCCAAAGAAGTCTCTGTTTACGAAACTACACAGATGAAATACACTCTCTACCACATCGTGCCTTTATTACTCAATACTATCCAAACATACAACTCCGAACAAACAAGCAAACAGTTAAAAGAAAATACTAAAAATAGTTGTGTCTGAGAAAAAAAAAAAAAAAATTCAAACCCTGAAACGCGATCAAAATGTCGACAATCATTCACAATTCCAAAAAAAATACCCACATCGACCCAACAGGGTTTCCCTAGAAAAATCCAGACTATCCGCTGGACACCTTCGATCGCTTCGTTTACGGATATCTCGGCGCACCGCTCAAGATAGCCAATGTCGTAAGACATATCGTGCAAGATCTATAAATACCATGAAACTATCTACGGAATCCGAACGATTTTCCACCGAGTACTATGTATAGGACACGTGTGGTGGAAATATGAAAATATATTCCACGAAGCAACGAAGAGGCTCCCGGTCACACACATGCATCTGTTCAGTTTCCTTTAGTGGCTAACGACCCCTTGCTAGCCCGAGCCTGCCGGAGTGCAGTTTCCAAGGATGCAAATAGAGGATGCAGTCTCTTCTGCCCTCGCGATGCTCGGCAAAAATACATCAGTGTGCACGTGCACCACTTCGAGATACCGTGAATCGATTCCCACGACCACCGAAACTTAACGAACGCTCTTCTTTCGTCGTTGGATCCCATATGTGCGGACATCCTTTATGCGCTCGCACCTATACGCTCGTCTTCGTTCGGATCGTACACCTTCTCATCCGTCTTTCTCTCTCACTTCTGGTCTGTTTCTTTCGATGAACGATGCCTCGTCGACAGGAGCGAGAAAGCGTTTAGAAAGTATCTAGGGATACGTTGGATCGACGCGAGGATTCTATCTGGTAAGGTCGAACAAGAAGCAGATAAAGAACAGCTGTGCGGCGGTGTCGTCAGGAAATTAGATAAAAAGATAGGAAGTTTTTTTTATTTCCTCACGAGACTACCACTTGCTGGCGGTTTGGTTGCTGTTCGTATAGACGTTCGAGGAGCGTCACAAATCTGTGTACGTCTGGAAGAGCCGACCGCACCCGCTTTTTGTGGGTAGTTTTTTTTTAATTTGAATCGAAGCGTAGTACTTCGTCTACTCGAGAAATAATACAGGGTGAACCGCACATTGTGTATCGTGACCAGCTCAATATTTTCACGGCAACCGTCACGTATGCGTGACTTCGGTCGCGTGAGCGGTGATTTATTTAAGTTTGTACGGTGAAGTAAAGATAGCGAAATTCATTGCTGGTGTTGAACACAATTTCTTCGGTTGAAAATTATATTTCATTCTGTTTAGATCAATTGTGCAGTGAATTGTCGTCCATACTTTCAAGCACGTTCTGCGTTGATATTTTAAATATTTTTTTACTATTAAAATGTCTAGCAATGACACGGAAATATTTATGTAAGTTCATACGGCGAAATAAAGATAGAAAAATTCATTGCTGGTGTTGAACGCAGTTTCTTCGGTTGAAAATAGTAATTCATTCGGTTTAGATCAATTGTGCAGTGAATTGCTACCTATGCTTTCAAGAACGTTCTGCGTTGATATTTTTAACATTTCTTTATTATTAAAGTGTCTAGCAATGACGAGGAAATATTTATTTAAGCTCATACGGCGAAATAAAGATAGAAAAATTCATTGCTGGTGTTGAATGCAGTTTCTTCGGTTGAAAATTATATTTCATTCTGTTTTGATCAATTGCGCAGTGAATTGTCGTCCATGCTTTTAAGAACGTTCTGCGTTGATATTTTTAACATTCTTTTTACTACTAAAATGTCTACCAATGATGAGGAAATATAATAGAAACTCGATGACTCAAACCTCGATATAAGGAAAACCTCTGTAAGTCGTAAATGTTAGCTCGTTAACTCGAATCATTTGTCACATGTTTAACACGCATTTTACCTCTACTTATAATAATTGGTTGTGGCGAACGCAGTACCAGTTTCCAATTTTAATTTTTAGTTTTTTAAACGTTATATCACACATAGCAAAGACGACCTTGAAAAAGATTTAAAACTTCCATCATTTTTTTTTTAAACAAACTATCAAATTACTTAACAGATGGGAAAATATCATGAAAAGTATTAGTCGATATATCGATGATTAAAAATAAATGTATGTCTTAATATTTCGTAATAAAAATCACTGTCGAGGAACGACGTTACTTATGGGATAACCTAATACATTATGATAATTATTCAAGGTCACTTGAGGTCGCAAGGATATTAAAGCGAGCTTAGAAAGCATCGTAAAATATCTTTTTCTACGTCTCAACTAAAGATCACATTGAACAGACTGTGAATTTGTGTAAGTTTAAAACTTAAAATTAGAAACATCGCGTGTTATTCAGCTTACACAGAATTACTTTTTTTCCTGTATCTTTCTTCGCCATCTTATTCCACTGGATAAAAAAAAAATTGTTTTTTATATACCCGTTGAATTCATCTCAATACCCACTAACTTATAAATAAAAAATTTTATACGGTTACACTGTAAAATACTGAAGGAGACCTTGAAAAATTTTGGGGAAAAAAACAACTGGTGAAAAGTAGAATATACCCATTTTACTTGTGTATAAACACAATGATCTAATGTAACACCGAATGAATATATAAAAACGATTATTTATAGTGTTATTGTCGAAATAAAAGATGGTTACATTATTAGTATTATTATATTATTACATATTACATTATTAGTTTCAAATTTTGGGGAATTTTTGAGCTGCCAAACCTTCCTTGCCAGTAGAATATTTAAATAGGAATACTAGAGAGTGTATGAGAGTAAAAAACTTATTGTTTATCTAGGTTACTTTTTGTAAATACAGCAGAACGTTATTTAAATTCTGTTTCATTTCACTTCTATTTACGAAAAGAGAATTTAAATTAAATTAAATTAAATTAAAAATGACAATTAAATAAAAAGTTGAATTATTTTCTAAGTTAGTAGAAGTGAGTAAAAAAGAACAAATAAGTAATTAACTAATTTAAATTATTATGAAATATTAATAAATTACGATTTTTTTTTAAATTTCATATGCACAGTTTAATTGTTTTAATATATTAATTTTAGTTTAATAAATGAGCATCGTTTCAGTTAAATTTATAAATACCGAAATACTTTTATTACCTACACAAAAAATCATCGATAGATAAAAAAATCAGTGACCTCGACAATTTAAAGCTCTTATCTTCCTCTTAGAAATACTAGTAAAAACGAATCTGTTAAAAAGTAGAGAATTTCAGTGAATCGAAAATTTATTTACTTCTATGTAAATTTTATTAATTTTATAATTAATAAATTCCGTAGTGAGAAAATGAATTAATAAATGAATGTAACGATAAGTAATAAAAACCTAAAATTTATAATTAAATAAGGAACAAAATTTTAATATAAGGAAATAAGGAAAAATTTTTTATAAGCAAAAAATATTACAAAAATCAATTCAAGATACAAAATTAACGTAAAAAAGCAGTTCATAAAGATACACGTTGAGTTATATAATTATTTTTAATTTCAAAATTCATTTTTATAACATTTTATTGTCATTTTTTCGAGTTTGGAAACAAGAAATAATCCGAGGGGGCTAAATCTGGCGAATAGGGTGCGTAAGGAAGCAATTCAAACTTTAGCTGACTGATTTTGGCCATCGAGATGACGGACGTGTGAACGGGTGCATTGTCTTGATGGAACAAAATTCCATGTTTACAAATTCACTGAGGGCGTTCACTAGCGATGGCTGCCAAACAAAAGAGAAACAGTGTAGCGACGCCAAACTTCAAACTTAAGCTTTACAGAGTTGGTACTATCCACTATTGTCATTTTTTTTTAACAACAATTGCCATCTATACATCAGGTCGGCTACTTCTGGGACTACCCTCGTATGTGACCAGAGATTGTTTCTCCTGTAGCGCCATGGTGGTCATCGGTGACCAGAGTGCTTCAAATGTTTACAATTGTAAAAATTAAATGAACATCGATAGTTAACGAATTTTGAACATCATGATCGCTATTAGAGAATACTTTGAAATAAAGTGTCCACTATTCAACGATTAAAAATCTTTATTAGAAGATCAAAAATGAGATTAATTTTTGTCGAATCTTCTATCTACCGGTGTGGCGCCCTGAGCCATGGTGTCCTCAACAAAACATGTGATTTCGGCGTGGCAGTCGGCGTGTTAAAATATAACGATAATGAAAAATTTTTATTAGAAGATCAAAAATGGGAGACTAATTTTTATCGAATCTTCTATGCACCGGTGTGACCTCTTGAGCCGTGGCGTTCTGACCGAAATATGTGATTTTGGCGTGACGGTTAAAATTTTAAGCAAAGATAAAAAAGAAATAAAAAAAAAATAAAAAATGTCTTTGTCTGGACTCGACAATCAACTGTCTTCGGTATTGTCTCGTTCATTGAATATACGGTTTCCAAGTCTTAAATTCGTCGTTCCAACATCTCTCACACACTCAGTATTCCTCGCATATTTAAGAAACAGCTCGTACAAAACTGCCCGATGGGAAAAACGCAAAAAACGAGCGTAGCGTCGACAAGGTATCGTTCGATGCTTCTTTTTGGAGCGGGGAAATCAAGAATCTCAGCAGGTGACTCACCGTACATATAGGAAGCAAAAGGCCAATGACGTAGAGCATCGCACTGGTTACCGTCGACGGGTGAAAAGGGTGAGATATCGACTCGTCATTGCAGAAGAATCCACGTTTGTACGGTTTACCAAACAGAAAGAACATCAGCACCGCCATGCTCACTGGAATTATAAAACAAATACACATCAATCGCTACTTATTTCACTGCTGTTGATTAAATTTGAAAGTTGGTACCGATCATGTATACACTGCCGCTCGAATGTGTCCGGACGCTTGCTCATTCTTGACAGAATGTAATTTATGATTTTGGTATTTAATTGTTATTGTTACAGTTATGTGTAGCAGAATATTTTAACAGGATAAATTTGAACTTTGTCAATAAAGTACTGTGCTGATATGCAATAACACATCAAATGTTTTTTAATTACTATCACAGCACACAGTCTAAAGAAAAGTCGACCAAAATCGGCGTTGCGCTTAACGTGTTAAACTGGTGGCATAAATCTTGCACTAACATAAATATTAAAAAGTTGGATCATACGCATGTCGAAATTGTATTCACTAAATTAACCCATTTGCATCATTAACCCTTTCGCTACGGGCGGGTTCTTCGCCGCGATACTCCCGCTGAACGGGGCGCTAAGCGACGCCCTTCATTCGCTACGAACATTCGAACAAATTCCCCGAGACTGATTCTCGAGGCATTTGGGTTGCTAAGCATTCAGTTGTATCGGAATAATGCAAAATAAAATACTATCAATGCATGTCTAGAGTGAGATACTTATGGAGAGCGCCCGTAGTATCATAGTCGCATCTTATCCGTTTGAGTCCCAAGCAGCGCGATCGCGCTTTTCAGATTTTGTGTCGAAAAATGCCAGTACATTTCGAGCGCTGTGGACAACTGACGGTGCAGTCACCGATTGTCGAAGTAGCGCGCTCAGATTTACTGACGCACGTACATCGCACAGCTCCCTTTTTAAATGTAAATAATACAAATAAAACATTTTGTATTTCATTGTTATCTTGTCAATCATTTTTATCGACAAAACTTGAAATATTTATAAACTTACAGCACACGTATATAATAGTACAGATGTATTTCATAAAATAACAAATTACAAATTAAAAATATTTTTTGTGTTACGAACAATTTAAATGGAGAGTAACACTTATCATTTTTTTCTTCCCAATGGATTAACCGTTTGAGTGCCACGTGTCTTTCCTGTTTTCCCGTTCAAAAGTGCCAAGAAGCGCTTTTTCGCTTGTCTCATTCCCTCTCCAAAAATGCCAACCGGCGCGATAGCGCTTGTCTTATTCTCCGATTAAAAATGCCAAGAAACGCTTTTGCGCTCTTTTCTGCTCTTATACGGTAAGTTGTAATTTTTTGAATTCAGCGTGATTCTGACATCTTTTTGAGCATAAGTACAGATATCAGCGTGTTTAACCCATTGCCGCACACTTTTTATTTCGAAGTGGCGCTCAGAAACACACTTTTTTTTTTCAATTGTTTATGTCTACCAGATGAAATTGAGTGTAACTTGTATATTTGGAAGTGAAAATTATCACATTTGGCCACAGTTTTTATAAAAAAACTTTTGACGGCTATAACCGTCATTTGCTCATCATATTTTTTAATAATTAAAATTTGCATGACGTCTATAGCCGTCATTTGTCTACATATCGACAAAAATTTGACGGCTATAGCCGTCATTTGCGGCAATGGGTTAGATAATATAAAAATATTATTTAAACATAGGCTGTAGCCGTAAAGTCACGCATCGACAGAAACCGAGTTGTCGCGGTTGTCGGCTTCGCAGCCTAGAGCGCTGCCACTTTTCGAGCGATACAGAAGAAGCGCAAAAAGACAAGCGCTATCGCGCCGCCTGGGTCTTTTGTATTCGTTTAGAGAAAGCGCGGTTGCGCTGTTCGGGATTTTTCGACAGTGTTTTTTCAATATAGACTATAGTCGCCCGTAGTACCTCAGTGACATCTTATGGAGGGCGATTATAGTCGCCCATAATACTTCGGTGGCATCTTATGGAGGGCGACTATAGTCGCCCGTAGTAGCGAAAGGGTTAAAGCTAAAAATAGGCTTGTATCACGGAATATACTTGGTAATCCTAAGAAAGCGACATAATATATTTGTTTTATTATAACGTGTGTCTTCCTGCGTAAAAATTCTAAGATATATCAGAAGATGATACGCAATAGCCCAAGTAAAGCTCATGCTACGAACATTTCATTCAATTAAATTTTCACTCAATGAAAGTAGCACTCCAAATCAGTTGTAAATATAATTTATAATTTTTGTGTTGTATTAGCACTCAAAGTAGGGACGGTGAAAAACCTAGAAAACTATTTGAAACAGAAAGAAAGTTTAAATATAATTTTTAATTAAATTTTTTTCTGATTCGTCTATTTTTTAACCCTTTGCACTCCAATGGCGCCTCTAAGGCGACGCGTGTAATTTTCCTTGAAAATTAAGTTTCAAGTTAAATTTCGTATTTTCGTCAATTCACATATTTGTTTGTTTTAAAACAAATCAAACGAACGGAATGAATAGAAATCGTAAATATTTATAATATTCTTTTTTTTTTTCAAAACAACACGTAAGTTTTCATAACTGTCCTCTGAAACTTAAAAAAGATTCGGAGTGCAAAGGGTTAATACCGAATGTAAAGAGTTTTCAAAAAAATGAATTACTTTTAAAAACCTTTCACTCTACTTTAAGCTCTGATATCATCCTTTGTCTATCATATCATATATCATGATCCGTCTAAAATGTTTTCGAGATCTATATCATATGAAAACTTCATCAAAATCAGCGTGTGTCAACTCCGTAACACTCCAAGTCGGTTCAAGCGTCCTAAGTATTTAAAGAGAGCGGAGATTTATAGTGCTCGCCGTGAATGTCGTGATACATCGTCCTTGACACAAACAAGGCATCATTGCATTACGGAGTGACAATCTGTGTAATGATAACTAAATTTGTAGCTCGTGCGTGACTGACAACGGTATGTGTAACTCAAAATATGCACGCTACTTGTGTAGAAATAACTGTGTTGGTACGTGCTTTGTATACTTTTTACGTAAGGAACAATCGTCGTGAAACAATAAACGATTAAACAGGAATTTGCTACTTAATTGATTCAACGTTGTGACTCATATTTTATCGTAATATTTCAACACTCTGGCAGCATTCTTTCTTAAAATATAATGTACAGTGGGAGTGGAAAGTATTCGCTTACTAATCACTTTTAGACATTTCATAAAATTGTGGTTTACAAATCAATAATTGCGAAACAACGAATTCCTACATATTTTTTGATATCTCTAAAATAGATATGCAAGTAATAAAATGAAGTGCTTGTATAATCAACAAAATTAACATACGTACATTCTTCGGGTGAAAATTCACCAATTTTTTTATTTCCAGATACATACTGTAAAATGTTTGATTTATTTTCCACTGTATTGTAATTTAATGTACTCATTTAAAATATAAAGTTACGAATAAAAAACGAGTTGTTGACATATTCTATAAGATATAAATATTAGGTCGTCTCAAAAGTTTCTTTCGTTTTATTGATAAATAATGGATGCATACTATTATATGTTTTACAATATATTATTATTTTATACAGGATTCATTTTGCTCTATTTTTTTCCTCCATCTCTCGTTTAACAAATAAGGTTAAATGTCTATTTAAACATTGCTAGAGGAAACCACTACGTGAAGATAACGAAAGAAACTTTCGGGACAACCTAATACATCTTATGTATAGTAAACTACTTATGACAAGCGTATGAGGGTAAAAAGATCATTCTAGTACGACGCCCCAAAAATTTACTACTTTTTACAAATATTTTTTTTTTTTAGAATAAAACTTACTACAGTCTCTGGCCATCGAATTAGGACCATTGCAAATCTCAGTGTTTTTCACGTTTTCCGTAAAATTAAAAGGCCTGTTCAAATTGTGATGATATAATTTATTAACTACTACTGTACATAACATTATTAACACATGTTAATATTTTGTATTTCAATTTGCTTTGATGACAGCTTGTATCCTTTCCGACATGCTCCATGTACATTGCTCGATCATATGCTTTATATTAGGTTGTCCCGAAAGTTTCTTTCGTTATCTTCCCGCAATAGTTTCGTCCAGCAATGTTTAAATAAACATTTACACTTATTTGTTAATCGAGAGACGAATGGAAAAATAGAACAAAATGAATCCTATATAAAATAATAGTATATTGTAAAACATAAAAATATTATGCATCCATTACTTATTGATAAAACGAAAGAAACTTTTGGGACAACCTAATATCTTCATTATTTTCTCAAATATATGTAATTTTTGTTATCAACTCGGATAATGTGGTGCTTGGAGAGTTGTTAACTAGTCTTTCGAGTAAGCTCCAGACATTTTCTATGGCATTCGAGTCGGCAGAATTGCCTGGCCATCGTAGCAAAGGGATGTTTGTGGTTTTGGAATCGCTCATCACCCACACAGTTTGATTATTATCGCGATAGTAACAAATCAATTGCTATGTATACGTCGTTATCAACGTATTTAGTAATAATTTGAACGACCAAAGACAGTTTTCCATATATGACACAACGTTGTAGCCATAAAAGTGAAATTTTCGTACGTGGTCCTAATTCGATTGCCAGGAATTGTACGATCGCGAATGATTTACCTATTCATTGTTCCATTAGAGTTATTAAATACTTTCAAGTTGAACGTTTATTACTATAAAAAAAATTGCATTTATAAGTTAAGAAATGAACATATACAGTACTGTGCAAAAGTCTTAGACCACCTGCCAAAAAAAATATTTTGCTATCTTAAAAACGAATTTAAGATGGATTAATATTATCTTTATTTTGACGTTATTTCTTCTTTTTTTTTTTAAGAATTAGATTCACGAGGCGTTAATTAGATTGAGAAATCTTGATTAATTTAAAACAATCAATATTTTGTGTATTCTCTTTTTAGTTTCGCTACACCACAGTTTTTTTTCTTTTCTTTTTTTTAGATAATTGTTGAAAAAATTTTAAGGAACTCACTTTGCATTTCCTGCCATTCTGTTATCGACAATTTAAGAAGCTGATTTTTTCCTTTTTGCGTACTTTGCATACTTTGCATGCGCGTTCCATAATATTTTAATCAAGGCTCTGCTTGTTAAAGAATTTTTAAAACATATTTTCACCGGATAAAATTATGCATGACCAACACAAGAAAGGCAATATGGAAAAATCTGTATTTAACAGTGTTAAGAAATGCTTCCCTAAAATATGTTTAATCACAGTTACAAGATCAATAATGTAGATGGTCTAAGACTTTTGCACAGTACTGTATATGGATATGAAGAAAATGAAAAAAATAATAACAAATCAATTGCTATAGATACATCGTTATCAACGTATTTAGTAATAATTTGAACGACGTGGTCTTAATTCGATGGCCAGGGACTGTACAGTGGGAACTCGATAACTCGAAGTTCGATAATTCGAAAACCTTTGCAAGACGTAAATTTTCTTTATTCCGTTCCGCTTCGCTGTAAAAACCTCTACAGCTCGAAATAAAGCTTCTATTAACTCGAATTATTTGCCACATCTTCAACACGCATTTTACCTCTGCAACTGGAATTCAGAAGAACTCTGATCTCCACAAGTCGAAGTTTACATCTACATATCAAATAGAATTTTGTCGTTTCTCATTCTTTAATTCTTCTTAAAATATTTCCACTATAAAATATTCATTTATGAAAAATATTTAGAAAACTGAAATGACGAATTCCAAAAGCAACCTCTCGCGGGCCAGTATAATTAATGCCGCGACCCGTTACCGCGACCTAGCAGTTGAGGAATATTATGTACCATAAAACACCTGTGGAATTACTTGGAACGCAAAATTAGAAAACATTAAATTTCCTCGAAACAAGATTTAAAAAATGGCCTCGTAAAGGAATAGAACAAGATTCCATCCTACGTAACATAAAGTTCAGTTAACTTAATGCCTGGAAAACTTGTAGCAATTATAAAATCAGAAGGGAAGTCTTGCGAAGTATCGATAAAGTTTTTCAACTTATTTCTGTAATAAAAAAATAATTAAAATTCCCTTTTTGTTGTTCAAATTTTAAGATAGTTTCATCATTTTGCAGTTACAGGAGTATCATTTTGTTTTATTTTTTAAATAGACTTTACCGTTGCATCAATTATACATGTGGTTGCACATGTGGTTACTGAATAATTCCAAGAATAATTTGTACGTCAGGAGTCGTAACTCTTATTTATTATGTTTGAACAGTAATCTGTTCCCCTACAATAGTACGATTTAATATTGCAAGGAAATCGGTTGAATAATGAAATAATGTTAATCTTAATTACTGGACAATTTCTCCTTTATAAACTGATATTGATAATTTATATTTAATTGTAGTAAATTACAATAATAATTACATATGGTATTAATTTATATTTTTTATTGATAAATTAATCACTCTAGCAACGTATAAAAATTAAGTTACTATTTCTTTTATAAACACAGTTAACACTAAATTAATCATATTAACTTTTCTTCTTGCAATTGTATAACATTCCATCTAAAATGCTTTCATTTTTCTTCAAAGTTATAACCTTATCTATGGAATTTTGTAATTATCATTGTTTGCTATAATAATATCCTGTTAGAAATTTGATTACGCGTATCTGCAAGAATTTGTCGCAAAATTTCCTATCTTGCAATCTACATTCCTTTTGTACCTAATAGGCCGCATTTTTATCGACCAATATTACTCACGCAATTACCAAGAATTTTCGATAAAAAAATAATCCATATAAAACACTTAACACGTTGACTGCCACGCCAAAATCACATGTTTTGCTCGACAAAAATTAATCTCATTTTTTATATTGTAATAAAAATTTTTAATCCTTGAATAGTTTTTATCGTTATATTTTAACGTGTTTTGCTGAGGACGCCATGGCTCAGGGCGCCACACCGGTAGATAGAAGATTCGACAAAAATTAATCTCATGTTTGACCTTCTAATAAAGATTTTTAATCGTTGAATAGTGGACACTTTATTTCAAAGTATTCTCTAATAGCGATCATGATGTTCAAAATTCGTTAACTATCAATCTTCATTTAATTTTTACAATTGTAAACATTTGGAGCACTCTGGTCACCGGTGACCACCATGGCGCTACAGGAGAAACAATCTCTGGTCACATACGAGGGTAGTCCCAGAAGTAGCCGACCTGATGTATAGATGGCAATTGTTGTTAAAAAAGAAATGACAATAGTGGATAGGACCAACTTTGTAAAGCTTAAGTTTGAAGTTTGGCGTCGCTACACTGTTTCTCTTTTGTTTGGCACCCATCGGTAGTGAACGCTTTCAGTGAATTTGTAAACATGGAATTTTGTTCCATCAAGACAATGCACCCGTTCACACGTCCGTCATCTCGATGGCCAAAATCAGTCAGCTAAAGTTTGAATTGCTTCCTTACGCACTCCATTCGCCAGATTTAACCCCCTCGGATTATTTCTTGTTTCCAAACTTGAAAAAAATGGCTCGGTGGTAAAAAATTTACCAACAATGAAGAATTTGAGAAGCTGGACGTCTCTCGCTATAAACAGGGCATCGAAGCTATCGAACACCGGTGGGAAAAGTGTATCGAGCTAAAAGGAGACTACATAGAGAAATAAACAAAATTTTTCCCAAATTTTTGGTGTTTTCTTTGTTAGGTCGGTTACTTCTGGGACTACCCTCGTATGAACACTGTCGCAGTCAACGTGTTAATCGTTAAATACATTTTATTTCAAAGTATTCTTTAATCAACGATGATGTTCAAAATTTATGAACTGTCAATGTTCATTCAACTTTTACAAGTATAAACATTTGAAGCACTCCGGTGCTCAAAGTGTTAACACGTTGACCGCCACGGTGGTCATATGTGACCGCAAATTGTTTCTCCTGTAGCGCTACGGTGATCATCGGTAACCGGAGCGCTTCAAATGTTTATAATGATGTGATTTATGACATTATATGACTAAATATTCAGTAAAATCTTTTTTTGTTGCGATTAATTTTGTAAGAACGATATTCGAAAAATGGCTACCTTTCTCTATCTATATTGAAATTAAGTGTGTAAATCTCATGAGAGGTTTGTAAAGAGATTCCATAGGGAATATTGGTAATATTTTTATTTTTATGACAGTGGGTATAGTTGGGTTAGATTGAATTTTTAATCTGAAAACAGTATATTCGATAAAATGTTATAAAAATGAATTTTGAAATTGAAAATAATTATATAACTCAACGTGTATCTTTATCAACTACTTTTTCGCGTTAATTTTGTATCTCGAATTCATTTTTGTAATAATTTTTGCTTATAAAAAAATTTTCCTTATTTCCTTATATTAAAGATTTTTTCCTCATTTAATTATAAATTTTACGTTCTTATTACTTATCGTTACATTCATTTATTAATTCATTTTCTCACTACTGAATTCATTTTTTTATCTTGTCGAGGATTAAAATAGAATGTTCGTTCATTCGAATTAATAAAAAGAAATGACTATAGGAGCAAATCAATTTTCGGTTCACTGAAATTCTTCCCAACAAAATTTTTCCCAAATTCTTGGTGTTTTCTTTGTTAAGTCGGTTACTTCTGGGACTACCCTCGTATGACCACTGTGGCAGTAAACGTGTTAATCAGAATCACCTAACCTAACCAATTTAAAAACACTATACACGTACGTATTTAATCATTACGCGTTATACATATTAAACGGTACACTCTGCTTTATTTGAGTATACAACTTTATCAGCGCCAATTACCTGTCTCAACGGCCAACCATAACAAGTATACGAGCAACCCAAAAAATTCCCATTTTCATAATTCGCTAACCGCCGATGCATCTTGAATGCATCAGTTCCCAGTTAGAGATCTCGTGATCACCGGTTGCATCAGTTTCTTCCTTTTTTTCCCCCAGAACGATTTCGCAGTCAACAGACGATTAGCTGTGGTTACGATAATTTGAAAATTGAACGCCAGTCCCCCTATCAGTTGCGTAGTCTTCACTGTAACAAGTTTCCATAATTTTCGATAACCACCGATCGATAAGCTACCAAGAACCCGTACTCGCTTTATCTGTGGCGACTATCTAACACGGCGGATGCAACAAGGCGAAAGAGGGCGGAAAAATAGCGAATAAACATCGAAGAAAATTATGGCGTGTCCGATGAAATGCTGACGCAGTTATCTTTCGCTATTTATTCGAAAATCGTCGGAAGCCTCGCCTTCGCTACCTGGAAATCGCTCAACCGAGTCAGCTATTAAGATAATTGTCAGGCTTGCTTTTAAGTAAAACGAGGTAATACAGTGAGCAGGTTGTAACAACTGCACCGTCTCGTACAGGATTACACGTTGTCATTATTTATGTAGCTGACTACATCCAAGACGGACACGTTGCATATATTTTATGGACTGGTTGAGCTTTCACGATCATTCACCGGTAATTGTGCCTCAAATTTATTGCTGACCACAGGAGGAGCCGGTAATATTTAGAAGTATGCGGGATACGTTGTGTTTTCGGGGCTATCGGCTATATGTGCTTGGAGTGGTTTTCCAAGAAGCCAGACGATTTTACGCTTCGTTGAATAACAAACAGGGAATCAAATTTTACAGGTGACCGCATGGAATTTTGCAACATTTCGCGGTCCTATAACGAGACGAACTGAATATCCTATTTTATTTTATTCCTATAGATTTTAACACTAGGTTTACGGGCATCTATTGGACCTTTTCGATGGGTGTAATTAAAATACAGATTTCTTGTAATATTATTAATTTACTTTACCTGGAAACAAAAGACTTTTAGCAGCAGAAATGTATTCGTCACGTTCTACGTAAATAAATTTCATTTTCTATTTACATTTCCTGCACGCATACTTGTTAATCCTAAGCACGAAATCTGAGCTACGTCGAATTCACGGATTCCGTAAATCTAGTGTTAAAATATAGAATTTATTATTCTGTTACACTTACGAAAAGTACCTAGAAAATATCTTTCTGTAACTTAACGGACATTTATCTTGATTGGCACAAAAAAAGCCAATATTGAATAGATTGTTACTAATAATAATGAAGAAACTTGAACTTTTTTAGTAAATTTGTTCAGTTCCTTAGAAAAATATTGTAGAACAATATAATATATGAATAAATATCAATTATTCCTAGTTTTTTAATTAATCTTTCAAAATTGGTTACTTGGGAAGAAAAATTAGATAATTCAACAACAGTTTAGCGACTGAATATAAAAAAATCATTAAAGTAGTTTAATTATACGGAAATTTTGTTTAATGTAAACTTATTAATATCCACACTTTATTCCTCTTGCTTCACAACTTTTTCAAATGATTCGACATATTGATATCAGCTTTTTGCTACGTTCACGCTCTGTCAAATGCAAAACGCTAGAATATTATACATAATTGGATCTGTTACCCGTCAAGAGAAATTTAACATCAAGCTTAGAGATAAGTCGGAAAATTTGGAACGCAAAATCCGAAAGCGAAGAATTAAAGGCTCAAGATATACGTATCTATAAAGATCTTCGGAAGGAAGACTTTGGCTTCGATTCGAATCCATTTGACTTGTTTCTATCTTGTTTCGTCATTTGATACTCAGAGTTCGTTAAACCATTAAGTTAGACATTCGATGAGCCGTTACTCCCATTCTGGAGTATTAGTTTACTAATCATTTGTAATTCGTATTAAGTTGGTCAATAATTGCAGTCTAAAAAAAAAAATTTTTTATTTCAGGTGTGTTACAGTGTTTAACACTAGATTTACGGAACCCGTCAATTTGACGTACCTCAGATTTCGTGCTTAGGATTAACAAGTGTGCGTGCAGAAAATGCAAATAGAAAATTAAATTTATTTACGAAAAATGTGCCGAATACATTTCCGCTAATAAAAATCCGTTGGTTTTAGATAAAGTAAATTAATGATATTACGAGAAATCAGTATTTTAATTATACCCATCAAAATGAACCAATCGATGCCCGTAACCCTAGTGTTAATAATCATCAGTCTTGTAGATATGAAGCTAAAGTTACAAGTAAAATTAAACTTTATTGCAAATATTGCCTCTGTTTCTCAACTGGGTCACAACACACATCACGAAAGTGACTTGATATTATAAAGCAAAAGGTTAAAAGTTGCAAGAATATGGAAATATTGCAAAGTTACATAGTACTCTCGATAATGATTCTTTTAATATGAACCATTTGGAACTAAATTTCGTATAAAATGTAGGTTAGAAACACGTAAAACAATTCTTATCGGAGCATTACGTTTATAATTATCTCGACCCAAAGTTGAAGATAAATACTTCGATTTGAAATCGGAGAAGGTATGAAATTTTATCGAAACCAAGTTAAGATCTAACGCTGACGATTCGAGGACGGTTAACGATAATTAGCGCATGTTATCGCTCGTTTTCTGTCATTCGCATAATTGGGTTGCATGTTTATCTGAACAACTATATGCAATGTCGTAACATCCGTTCCGGATAAAATCATTCTATGTAGAATTTTAATTAACGCACTATGGTAAATCTAACAAGCAAAAACTGGATAAGCGCTTCCCATTAATTCTCTGTTACGCGTGTTCAAACATGTTTGCTTGGTGTTTACGAAAAATTGAAATCATTGAAATAGATAGTTTCAACACTTCGAAGGCGGATAACGGGTTTTAACTCGCGTTCGATACTCTAAACATAAAAGACGAATTACGAGTTTCGATTTAAATTAAACTGAACTACGAATAACTATTTATTTGCACCGGTTTTTTTTTAAACTGTGAAAAATTATACTGTATTCTTTAAATGTTTAGTTGAATTTTTTTTTTTACAATTCTACTTTATAACAATTTTTATTGTGGCTAAATGCTATCCGATTTAAATATTTCGTAAAAGCAAGCGACTACGTTAAGATACTTAAATAAAAAATCTAAGAGTTAATTAAAATGTAATTCTATTAGATTCTAATCTTTAATGGTTGACAACTTTTTATGAAAATATAATATTACATGCTAATAATAACAATGTTATTATATTATTATATTTATAAAATATTAAAAATAAAATACTAAAGATTAAAATTTAATGGCATTACATTTTAATTAAAACTTAGATTTTTTATTTATGTATCTTAATGTAATTACTTGATTCTATAAAATATAATTATTATTTTTGTTTTTTACTGTTTAACATTTAAACCGACTAGCATCTAACTATAGTAAAAAATTTTGTAAAGTAGAATTGTAAAAAAAAATTCAACTGAATATTTAACCAATACAATGCAATTTTTCATAGTTTATAAATATAATAATAATATATACTATATATAATATATATAATAATATATAAATACTTAATATAAATTACTAATACAATACTTGGTAGAAGAAAATATTTATACAATTATTACTATCATAATTATATTATCATCCACTACATAATCCAACATATTATATATACTATATTATATATACTGTATATAATAATGTATATAATAATATATAAATACTTAATATAAATTACTAATACAGTACTTTGTAGAAGAAAATATTTATACAATTATTACTATCATAATTATACTATCACTCACTACATAATCCAACATATTAGATATATATAATATATACTGTATATAATATTATATATAATAATATATAAATACTTAATATAAATTACTAATACAATACTTTGTAGAAGAAAATATTTATACAATTATCACTATGATAATTATATTATCACCCACCACATAATCCAACGTATTATATATACTATATTATATATACTGTATATAATAATGTATATAATAATATATATAATAATATATAAATACTTAATATGAATTACTAATACAATACTTGGTAGAAGAAAATATTTATACAATTATCACTATCATAATTATATTATCATCAGTACATAATCCAACATATTATATATACTATATTATATATACTGTATATAATAATGTATATAATAATATATAAATACTTAATATAAATTACTAATACAGTACTTAGTAGAAGAAAATATTTATACAATTATCACTATCATAATTATATTTTCACCCACCACATAATCCAACGTATTATATATACTATATTATATATACTGTATATAATAATGTATATAATAATATATAAATACTTAATATAAATTACTAATACAATACTTAGTAGAAGAAAATATTTATACAATTATCACTATCATAATTATATTATCACCCACCACATAATCCAACGTATTATTCAATTTCAATAAGTTTCTTAAACTTACGTAATACCGTTCATAAGCTAACAACAAGAACGAAATACGCAGAACAGAATCGCCTATATTCAATACACAGAATCGATCAAACTATAAACCGTCCGTGGTTTCTGTTATTTCATCTAATAATATCATGTGAAAGAAGAATCGCGAGCATCAACATGCTTCTCGCGTTTCTCGCTGCCAATAAACTTAATCGATACAAATACGAAAACAATTTGCAGTAACAGTATCCGTGTCGGTAATCTTCCTCCGTGTAATAATCGCGTTTCAATGCATTTGGTGAACGCGTGTTATGCAAGTACTGATAATGAACACAATACGTGTATATATTATTCGTGATTACGAACGTGACGGGAGATCGCGTACAGTCTAAGCAAAACAAATTTAGATCCGCCTTGACATCCATTTAAAAGCATAGGTATGCCTCAAACAGTCGTCATCGCTACGAATTTCTGCAGATACGATGACTAAGCGAACCGACCATTTAATACCGTTGCTTCGAGCTACCATTCACCTATCCTTATCGTCTTGTATTAATAATGTATTAACGCGTCTCGCGTTCTTCGCATGCGAGACGCGAAAGTTATACACTTTTCTCACATTTCTATCTCTGTAAGGAGGATACTTTACACTCCCTCTATAATTATAATTTATCAATGTTATATTAATTATATCAATTATGTTACGTTACGTAAAATATTGTAAAATTGTGTCGTACTATATTATTATTATTATTTATTTGTACCTCAGGTCTTTAGCCTATTACGAAATAATAATTGTGTTCTTATATCTAGTTTAAACTTATGTAACAAATATCTTAATTACTACTATTGACACGACGCTCTTAAATTCTTCGTATAATAAATTTTTTGATAGTGAAAAAATAGTCAAAGTTTAGAAAGTTAATTTCTTATTTTAATATAAATCTTATTTTTTATTTTAATTAATCTTTAATGTAATTAATCTAATAATTTTAAAAATTTAATTTAATCAATTTAATTAATTTCTACTGTCCCAAAAATACTAAATCTCGACTTTCCCCCTTTTTCCCGTGGTTTTTTCGTACACGAATGTGACAAAAATAATATAATAAAATAAACCGTAATGTATATTATATAATATTAAAAAACATAGATTAAATAAAAGCGAATCGAACCACAGAACGAACCTGATCAAAATATGAACTTGGAAGATTTGTAAAAATAAAAAAAAAAATTTTTTTTTAGGTGAATATCTTTTTTTTTCTATTTTTAAATCTTTGCATCTTTTTATCTTTAATCTTTAATTTAATTAATCTTATTTTAATAAAAAAATTTCTTTTTACATGAAAATCTTTTTTTTTTATTTCTAAAAATCTTCCAAGTTCATATTTTGGTCAGGTTCGTCCTGTGGTTCGATTCGCTTTCATCTACTCTATGTTTTTTAATATTATATAATATACGTTACGTTTTATTTTATTATATTATTTTTGTCACATTCGTATACGAAAAAACCACGGGAAAAAGGGGGAAAGTCGAGATTTAATATTTTTCGGACGGTAAAAATTTATTTTTTAATATACAGGGTGTCCCAGAAGGTAAGTCTCTTTAAAGAGTGATTTTTGAGATAATTCTAAGCAACTTTTTCCTTTGCGAAAATGTCAAATTTAACTTTGTTAAAGAGTTATTAACGAAAAACAGCCTACGTGATAAATAATTCGAATAAAGAAAATTTACGTCTTACAGAGGTTTTCGAATTATCGAGTTCCCACTGTACTTCGTTATATTGTATCTACACTCTGCTATATATTGTACATTAATTAAATAACGTTAAGCTAATATCGTAATGGTGGTTATGTTACATTCAAATTATACAGATGGGATCTTTAATATATGCGTTCAGTAATTGAAATAGAGGAGGTCGTAGAAAAGGAAACCGGTTAATTTATGAAGTAATTACTATGATATTCGCTGTCAAAGTTGAGTGGGCGTGCAGAAGGTCTGCTACTTCTAATTTATCACATAGTTTAGCGTTTTTCTATATCATTAATTCATATCTCTATTTACGCAAAGTATCACAGCTACGAAATAACGTTAGAATTGAGAAATATTGAATTTTGCCTGAGAAACTCGTTTTACGTTCAACAATGTTTTCAGAAAGATATCAGATTTCAAAAATTCAGGTTTCATTTAATTCGTTTGTATTTTTACGCATATATTTTTAAAAATATATAACAGATTGATAATTTTTTTTAATTCTTCACTTATTTATTTTAATGCACCTACGTACATTAAATAAAATTTATAAAAATTTAATCTCATTTGGGCCAACATTAAAATTCTTAGCAGATTTCATACAAAATTCATGGCTAATAAATTTGCATAAATTACTATTAAATAAATTAAAGACCAGAGGTACAAATAAATAATAATAATATAGCAGGTACAATTTTAGAATAAAATATAAATTACATTAAATAAAATTTATAGAAATTTAATCTCATTTGGGCCAATATTAAAATTCTTAGCAGATTTTATACAAAATTCATGGCTAATTAATTTATTTAATAGTAATTTATGCGAATTTAAGACCCGAGGTACAAATAAATAATAATAATATAGCACAGTGCAATTTTACAATAAAATATAAATTACATTAAATAAAATTTATAGAAATTTAATCTCATTTGGGCCCACATTAAAATTCTTAGCAGATTTTATACAAAATTCATGGCTAATAAATTTGCATAAATTACTATTGAATAAACAAATTACGTTTTTTAAAAACATTTAATACTGTTTGTACAATTTTAACACCTCCACAATTTTTCATTTCAAATGTTACAAAACGTACTCTTAAATTATCATTTTGATATTACAAGTAAGTGTAGTTATGTTGTTAAACCTTTAGAAAGATTGCATCTGCATGAGTTTTACATAATACTAATTTCACCTACACACGATTGGTTGTTTGCAAATGACGAAACGAACTGCACATTATTTGTATGCTAATTTTATTACTGTGTCTGTCAGAATAAATTGCAATTAAAATTAGATAGAATTTAATAAAAATTCTTATTCAGCATTCAAAACAATAATTTTATAAAGCATCGTCATAAAAACTTCACATTTTACAAATCTAACTACCAAAGTTTTACAATTAGAATAATTACTAAAAAAAAACAAATGACACGCCGTATCAAACTAAAAAGAAAAAAAATATACAAAAAAACGATAAAAAGATTCAAGAGCCTTCATTATATGTATGCCTTAAAGCATAACGTTTTACTTTTTTGTTATTATTTTATTAAAATATAGTTCTTTCCAACGCCTATTATGTAAAGTGAACCTACACCTGTACAATTATATGCAAATTAGAAAAATTTCACATCTCTATATCATACGGTAAAGTCATACATTGACTGACCTCGATTTCGACCACAACCTCAATTCATAAAAACCTCAAGGCTGTTCCGCATGTTTAGAATCAGAGACGTTATAGATTGAAATAATGAAATATTCTGTCGAAAATTGATATGACTTACAAAATATTAAAAAATTAATCATCTTTAGTCTCATAAAATAGAGATACGCTCTTTAAACTATACTTCCCAATAATTTTTACCGATCAATAAATAATGTACATTATTTCGATAATAATTGCAAACATAATTTCAGCTCTACTTAATTAAATACGTGTTTGAATTAATAATTATTAATAACAGTACGCAGAGTGATTCACTTCGATTGGCTCTAAATTATTCGTAAGCTATTTATTGCAAGAAGAAATGTATGAAACGAAATTTAGCTTCACTTTTTTAACAATTTCTAGAAAAAGTAACCCAACGATTAGAAAATGGTCATAAAAGTTAACGTCGACATAAAATACCAATAATAACGATAATTTGTGATACAACTTTCACTGTAAATATTTCAGCAAATATCTACTTTAGAAAAACATAATCTTTTTTTTTATTCTGCATAATTTCAAAGAATTACTTTTCCGAATACTCGCTTTCCCAATACACGCATGTATTCTGGATTGAAAATCATTTAATTAAATTGCTGGATGCCAACATATTGCGAAACTACCCACAGATAACAGCCAATCACGTCATAATCACAGTAAACGCAAGCGTATCGCGAATAATAATCGTCAAATATTTTTTACCCCAGTTAGCAACCCAGACTTTTGCCCTTTCCTAGTTCTCTCAACGTCATCTCTTCTCCTGTCACGACTACGTCATGTACCTAAACTTATAAATATCGACTCCGAAAATAAGAGAAGCAGATTTTAGCTACCGATCTTGAGCGTTATTGTCATAATCCGACCACGAATAAAATTGTTCAAGATTTTAAAAAAGGTGTCGCATTCGATTCTATCGCTTGAAATCTAACACTAATTTGGTGTCAGGTTTCGTTCTCCAAGGAAGAAGCAGAAGAGATCGCTCAATCGGCGAGAACCCATGGAAGAACCTAGGCGCGTAGAAACACTATATCCATGCGAGCAAACCTTCGTATTTACACCACACTTAACATTTTATCAACCGGAAGCCTATTAATAGGTTTTGCGACACCAATCCTCGTCGACTAATAGCCTATTAATCGGAATTTCGATTACCAACGCTTATTTGCGTATTTCGACCAAAAAGAACTATCGGTCTCTTCGTCGTTTCTTTTTTTTTTTT
>SMSQ01004048.1:53769-72767 GCA_019453375.1 Ctenoplectra terminalis | reverse complement strand
TTTTTTTAACATAGAGAAAACCTTTAAACGGCGCTCCGACCTCCAGGAGGGGAGACCTTTCATTTTCCTATCAAAAATATTGAACTCGGTAAAATTCAGTTTCTAACAGACTCAAAGAACGTTACCCGATTCCCCGCTCAATCTTCCACGATCTCCACGGAAGCTCGAAAATCTTCGAAACCTAACTCAAAAACGATAAACCCGTTGTTCCATCCAACATTTCCTTCCCCGTTCTAACCGTTACGATCTCACGTGGCTAAGCGTCATCTTCCTCGCGGCATCCTTGTTCCCCGCGGACCTTGTCTGCTTCTCCTCGACCAGTCGCATTCTTCGTCGGCTCTTCCGTCCTTCTTCCGCGAGCTACCTGCCGGCCACGTTGTTCGCGGCGATAAACAAAGGAAAATACCGGCGTGCAGAGGAACGAAGAAAGACGGAACTACAGAGAGAGACAGAGAAGGAGAGACGAAGAAAAATAGCACGGTGAGCCAGAGGGATGGCACGTGGAGGTCGGTGAACGAGGGCAAGCGGTGCAAGGGGGAGGAGGAAAAGGGTATTTGTGTTGGAGGAGCAAGGGGATGACGGTAGCGACTCGAGGAGCCTCGTGGATATCCGTGCATCTTGGTGGTCGTGATTGCGCTGGTCGTAGTGGCATTACCACAGGAGGACGTTAGGAGAGAAAGATGGCAAGGGAGGAGAGAAAGAGAGGTATAATCAGCCGGCATAACGGCGAACCGGTGGTTAAACCGAGAGGGAACGAGGAAGAGAGAAAATAGAGGCACGTCAATGGGCGAACACGAGAGGGCCCGCGCGAATGTGTGAATGAAGAAAGAGAAGCTGGATCAGGCGGGGATGAATGGGTGCATCTTAGAAGCGGCACCAGTCAGCTGATACGCCACCCCCGACATCTCTTTTAGGGAATCCTGGCCGTGGAAGCGGGCAGGTTTTGAATTTCAAATTAGCGAAAAGTTACCCTTCGTGTTTACGCGACACACACACGACTGACATGGTGAACGGAGACTCGATGAAGATTACATGGCTGGGAGAAAAAGTAGCTGATAGTACTCCAGTCTGTCAACTGGTTGGATCGTGGATTCTTATGTAAAATCGTATCTTTGAGAAGGTGGGAATAAAAAGTAGAACTTGTAGATATGGAGACTTGGTGCAAAAATTGTAAGTCCAGGTTTGTAAATTTGAAATTGAATAGAAGGATTGGCAATGTATGGGAATATACAGGACCTTAAAAAGTACAATTTTGCTAAACAGTAGATTTGCTCGGTCCTTGCACCGAGATTAATTTCTTCTATAGGATGAATGTCTGAGTTCTGTGCAATTTTGCAGTTCTGAATTTCTTATAAATGCATAAGTATGTTATATTAACCCTTTGCATTCGAAAGACACATTTTTGTGATACTTGTCCCGAGGAACAGAGAATGGATTTTAACGAGTGCTTTCTAAAATATCGCACGAACCAAAGTTATCAAGCTTAAGATTCAATATTGAGTCTTGTATAATGTAAAGATACACGGAAAGTTGAAATAAAATTTCAACTCGAGAGTCACCTCTCGAGTGCAAAGGGTTAATCGTTAAAAAACCATTTTTATTCCGATCGTATTCTTGTCATTCCGCGTAAACATCGAATAGAATATCCAAAGCCTACTTATATCACACTGAAATTAAACAAAACGATCTTCAACAACGTCAAGATTACAGATCCAACGGAAACTACCCCCAAAAGCGGACCCATTTCCAAACCTCGATCGAAATAAACAGAATGTCCACCTTTAACAACGAGTATCTCATAAAAATTAGGACATTACGATTTACCTAAGTTAGATTAACCCTTTGCACTCGCAAACTTTTTCAAGTTTCAAAGGACTACAGTGAAAACTGTTCTTTCGGAAAGAGAAACAGAAAATTACAAATCTTTACGATCTCTTATTTACTCGGTTAACTTACTCTATTTCAAAACAAAAGAAGCGATTAAATTAACGAAGACACAGAATTTAATTCGAAACTTAATCTCCGAAGAAAATTACGCGTGTCGCCATAGCGGCGCCAGATTGGGAAGGCTTAAATTCCTCACCCATAGATTAGGATCAAAAGACACGATCGCATCTGCGACACTTTTTCAACCCCTCGACAACCCTCAACGCTCAACTCGAATCGCCTCGAACGTTCTATTCGCGAAGTAAATAACTCTTAAAGCGATCGTAAAACTTGAGCGTCCACCGAGCTACGCGCGCACAAACCAGCAGCCAGCGCGGTTCATCCTTCGCAAAACGATCACGCCTCGTGACGCGGTAAAACGATCGTGACAGCCGCCTTTAAACAAGGCCATTGACCCTTCCGCCGTTGGACTACGTAAGGAAAGGTCGTAGTAAGCGGGAAGCGATCCGTTCCATTCACGAACGCCGTAAGAGAGGCATTATCTCCCTACGACCCTGAAATTCCCGGTAACCTATCTCGCTCCTCGTCCTTCACGGCCTGTGTCTGTACACTGATACGACGGTGTAGCAACCCCCTCGGGTTTCTCGCTCGCACCGACGAGCGAAGGCGCTTCTCGTGGCATCCACCTTACTTTATTGCCTCTAGGCGCCCGGCGCTTCTTTACGCCAACGTGTGAGGCGTTAATAGCTGCTGTGAACCTGACCTGGCTGACGAACCACCGACACCACCACACGAGCGTGCAAACGCTCTGCAAACCGCTACAACAGGCGGTTCTCAGAGTCGCATCATTACAGGCCGGAGCGCGCGTCGTTACTGACGCCAGCCACTTCATTAACGAGCTGAAACTCGTGCAATTGGCGTTTGTGAATTGCCGGCTGGTTGTATCGACGCGTGCTCTCTCGTGCTTTTTTTTTCCTCTCTTTAAACGCGATCCCTTCTTGCAGCGAAAGGGGATTGGTTGTCGAGCAAAAATGTGTCGGTTAATTAAATTGATGGATCGAGGAGAAGCTTGTTTTATGCAACGCTTTTTTTTTTAGGTGAAGGTCGAGGCGAAGACCTTGGCTCGGAAATCGAGTGGGTCGAAATTTAATGAAACGATTGGCCATGCGTGGAAGTATATCAAAGTTTAACCCCTTCGCGTGCAATTTCGTGCGAGAGACGTGGCACGTCGGGCCAAATTTAAGCGATGCGCGCGTGGGACGCGGTACGCGACAAACGCTTGGTAATTTTATTGGCCGCGTGTGCAGATATATTTTCTTGAGAAATATTAGAGAGGTAGCACTAAAAATTTCTTTAAAAAAAAATATATATATATATATATATATATATTAACACTGAAACTAGCAGGTCAAAATGACTGACTTGTAATTTCTCATAGAAATTATGTAAATTTACAAGGATTCAGTTTGGCAAATTTTCCGTGATTTTCTATGAAAAATATAAGTAAAGATTTATTCTTCTTGCTTTATGTATTTTCTAGAATACCTATCATTTTTATTTCCTTGGGTACGAATAGGTCTACTTTAATCGTCGGTAGGTTTAGCGTTGAGCGTTGATCATTCGATGATGAAAGTTATGCTAAAATCGCAAACAGGGATTTGATAGATCTTTTAAACAGTGATAGTAGTAACTTCGAACGCTCAGCCAAACCGTGAAATGGTTCGACCTGTGACCGACCTTAATATTGTTTACGGCACGCGCTATTGGAACTTAAATCGTAAGACAAGAGATTAAAAATAGAAGGAAGTTGTCTGATATTGAGAAGGTTTTGAATATCGGGTGGTATATTTAATATGTAAGTAAGAAAGAGGTGTAACGTATCATCCAACGTTACAACTAGCACACTTTCGTCGTTCTTTATATTTGTTAAAAATAAAACAGTTACTGTATAAAACTCTTCGCTCAAAAATATCAGGATGTTGCCTTTAGCAAGCGCGATAAAACAATTGGGGAAAAATCCATATTAAGTAGCGTGCCTTTGACCTTTTCTCAGATCATGTTCAAGTGCAAGCGTATCTGAGAAAGTTAACAGTTTCCTTTTAGAGTATAAGTATCAACGGCTGCTATCGTTTGAACAATTAGATGCAATAAAGCTGGTTAGTTTCTCCACTTTAAATATGTATTTATTTTATATATTTGCACATCTTTTTTACTACGGACTACCTTCTCATTTATACCGCTTCCATTATATCCTCGACAATATTTAAAAACACGGTCACCCAAGAAGGGTAATTTAATTTAAATTAAATTAAATTAAACACTTAAATCAAGTATATTCTAAAACCAATGAACTATTATATTATGATACGGATTCACAAAGTGTATCTTTGTAAATGTAATAAACAGGTACATTAACCTCTTAACATACAATGATGTCTGGGAGATGTCATTCATTTCACGCGCCATTGTAAACTTTGACGTCTCCGGGACGTCAAGAACTGTCTCCTGCGGACGCCGTGCGGTATATAATTAGATTACTCAATTATTTCGCTCGTGCATCGATTCTGTTTTGTTTAGAATGTTCAAGGCATATCGACCCAATTAAACATTATATAGCAATGCAAATTTCGAACTAAAACGTTCCGTTTCTAAGCTCGTATGTAATTGTTCAGCTAAGCCAAATTAAATATTTTTCTTGAACGCATCGAATTCATTTTTATTTGTACGTCAAGGGACAACCAACACGTTAAACCGCCGATTTTGGTCGACTTTCCGTTAGACTGTGTACTGTGATACTGATTCGAAAACATTTGGTTGGAAAGTAGTTAAGAATTTAAGAAGAGAGTTGTAAAAGTTCGCAATGGAAAATGGTATCTTTGTTTAACCCTTGGCTCTACAAGAGTCACACTCGTGTCGCCGATTCTGGTTAAATCACAATAAAAAGACACAATATTTATGACAAAGTTCAATTTTAGCTTTAACTGTAATTTAAATTTACAAGATTGAAAATTATTTATATATAAAATTATTTATATAATATTTATGATAAAGTTCAATTTTTACTTTAACTATAATTTAAATTTACAAGATTGAAAATTAGCAAATACAAAATACATGTACCATTTCAATACTTTGCGTTCGAGTGTCAAACACGCGAATAACAATTGCTAACATGCACGTAGATTGAAGAAACGGTAAGCCAAGGGGTTAATGGGATTTAACAGAACCCATTAATGAATTACAAGGTATTATTTCTTGAAATTGATATCGTCAGTATTCGGAAACTAGCGAAACCTAAACGAAAATTTCTGCGTCGATCCACATGGACCGGCGTGGCGCTTAGCTCTTTGAAGCTTGGTGGGATTAAAAGTGTCCCACCTTTTTAATACCTAAATATGCATAGTGAGACATAAACAGTCCCTAACTGTATTAAATACGCGAGTTAATGTAAACCACTGTGCTATGGATAATTTTTAATTTTCAAGATGGTATAGAAAATATCGCTGTATGCATATTTAGTTATTAATAAGGTGGGACGCTTAAAGTCCTACCATGCTTCAAAGAGTCAACGTGTCAACCAAATCTAACGATATCGTAAATTGTAAAAAAAAAATATCAAACTTCGAGTTCAAGTTCAACGCTCATCGTTCACCGCAGAGCTCGCAAGTGAAATAAGCCGCACGCGTCAGACAACGGAGAACCAGGCCGAGGAAACCCGAAAATCCACTCGATTCTATCCAGTTTAACGAACCGCAAGGATCCTCCGAAGGGGATCGTAAAAATTCGATCAACGCGGCCAAACCGATCCCACCGTCTTCCACGAAGGAACAAAACGAGCAAGTCAATGAACGAACTACGGTGTGGCTGAACGACGGCTTTCTCTACGCTCCGACGCGAGAGCTCACCTAAATCCCTTTCTGAATACGGCGGCAACCCAGTTTATTGGCCGTAGGCGCCAGGCGCTTCTTTATGCCGGCGTGCGAAGCGTGAATGGCTTCCGTGAACCTGAACCCGACCGACAAACCACCGTCGCCGCCAATGTCAACGGGACAGGCCGCCGTTAACCAATGTCAACACACCGGCGACGTGTGTCACCAACATCGACGAATCGGCACACCGACGTCGTCGTCGGCGGCGACGTTCGTGGATTTGTTTAGCTTATACGGTGCGGTCTCGCTCACGAGCTCTGTGCACCGTGTAATACATACTTACACACGGCCCGTTCCTCGACAGAGGCAAAAGGCTTCTGTTTAATGCACGAGCGGTTGGGCGCGTGCCAGTTCTTTCTAGGGTCGATCCGTTGCACATAGATAGAGAGATAGAGAGAGAGAGAGAGAGAGAGAGTGAGAGAGAGTGAGAGGTATTAAGAAAGAGAGGGTGAGAAAGGAGAATGAGAGTATACGAGGGAGAAGGAAAAGAGAGAATGAGAGTGTAAGAGGGAGAATTTAAGAAACAGGGAAAGAGTGAAAATAAAAGGGTGGTAGTGAGGGTAAGAGAGAGAGAGAGATTTGATTAGAGAGTGAGAGAGAGTGAGAGTGTAAGGAAGAAAAGGAGTAAGGGAGAGTAAGAGTATAACAGAGGGAAATTAAAAAATAGAGAAAGAGCGAAAATAAAAGAGAGACAGTGAGAGTGGAAGAGAGAAGAGAAAGAGCGTGATGTTATGAGAGAGAGAGAGAGAGAGACTGACAGTATAAGAAAGAAAGGAAGTAAGGGAATATGAGAGTATAACAGAAAGAAATTAGAAAACAGCGAAAGAACGAAAATAAAAGAGAGACAGTGAGAGTGAAAGAGAGAGAAGAGAAAGAGCATGGTTTTATAAGAGAGAGGAAAAGAGTGAGAGTATAAGAAAGAAAGAGAAAAAGAGAGAACAAGAGTATAACAGAGAGAAATTAAAAAATAGAGGAAGAGCGAAAATAAAAGGCAGACAGTAAGAGTGAAAGAGAGAAGAGAGAAAGAGAGTGATATTGTAAGAGAAAGAAATAGAGCGATTTTATAAGAGAGAGATTAAGAAACATAGAAAAAGAGAAAATAAAAGAGACACGGTGAGCGGGTGAAACAGAGACAGAGAAAGAGTGAGAGAGAAAAAAAAAGGAGAGAACAGGTGGATTGCGAGTAGACGAGAGGAAACCAGACTCGATAGAGAGAAGCACGGGACACGTAGCTAACGACCAGACCTGTTTTCTTTGACGCGCAATCTGTCACGCTTGATTACGATCGTAAATCCCGCGCTCTCATTAAGCGCGCTACCCACGCGAGCACAGAGAAACGACGCGTTCGACGTGGATGCAGGCACGGAGATGGTGGCTCGAGATGGAATACATTTGCGAGAGAGGGATTGGAGAGCTGATGCACGTGTGATGAGTCCTGTTGCGTTTTCTTCCGTGGCTCTTGTGCCATTCTGATGGACGTTTCAAAATATCTACACATCATTCGTTTCGTTTGACATGCAAATCCTGATTAATTTAATCCAACGATGTTAATCTTTGCATCGCCCTGGTATTTTAGTTCAATCGAAAGAAACCGGTATCGAGAAGAAAGATCAAGAAACGGACCGGCTAAATATTTAAACCAGAAATACAGGTGTCTGCAAACACCCTTATACATGCTACAATTCTCAAATTAAAACAGCGAAGTGTTGAGGAGGTTACGCGGAGGAGTGTTTAAATAATTACGTTTAAGACACGGTGGAAGAAAAGTATATATTTAGATAGTCTTAGAAGGATGCGTATAAGACGGGCGCACGGTTAGAACTGAGGAGAAAAAAACAAGTCGGCGCGTACATTCGTATCCGGGGTGTTCGCAGGCATCCCCAAACCCTAATCGATGGTCATACCCTACAGTGAAGAGGCCACTAAGAAAAAGTTCGTTATTTTAGTTTTTCTTTCAGGAATGTAGAGTTTATACAAACTCATGCAAAACATGGGTGCCTTCCTTTAACACGAAGGTACCATACAAATCCAATATTTCTCGATTCTAAACCCAAGAGAAGATTTGTACGCTTCGAACTAACCGAATCTAACCCGAACCTAAACAAACCGAAGCAACGAAGATACAAAATACACTGCTACCCCTAAGAAACAAAAAACCCAGTTTCGCATCCCACCATCCCCCAACAAATTCACCACAACTCCAACCAACGCTCCACCATTCCCAAAAAACCCATCCGCGAAACCTAAAACCACGAACAAACTCCGCCGCGCGTTCCACGATTCCTCTGTGCGCGAGCACGTTTGAGCCTCGGCTAAATAGCTGGTGGAAGAATTCGTCCGCGAATCGTGGCCGCCGAGAAGGTTTTGTCCTGCCCGACATACCTCGCTCGCTCGTGTTCACCAGCCAAAGAACCAACCGAGCCCGGTCTCGTAGCGTGACCGAGGGACCGAGATTTCATTGAGGAACAATAGGCACATGACACCTGCTGAGGGCAAGCCGCACCGCCTAGACCTAGATTACGACAATAATGCTGGGTCTCCCGTTGTCGTCGACCAAGCGGACGGAACGCGAACAAACGGTCGCGGAACAGAGAAAGACGTTGAGGCACGGCGAAGCAAAAGGGAGTCCGAAGGCAGACGAGGAGGCGGCAAGGAACGGAAAGAGACGGAACAGCCTGGCACGAGTCTAGCACTGGGGCAATGTCACACCTAAGCTATTATTCTCATTCACAGCGACCAGACTTACGGCAGACTAATAACCTGTCACCAACTGCCGCCACGGTTGCGACCAGCCTCTCTTTCCGTTCTCCATCCCTGTCCCGTTGGATGGCCCTCTTTCTTCGCCCGGGTTCATTATTCCCTCTCGCTCTAATGGGATTCGTGTCGGTCGTCCGTGCGTGTGTACACACTTTCCCCGGCCACCCCCGCTGACACGACACCGCGGTTCTCTTTTACAACGTGCACGAGACTCGGTCCCGACTATTTATGTAAACGTCAACTAACCTGAGGCAACCCCGAGGAAGGGGCTATTAACGCGGCCGCGTGCCGCCGCCACCGCCGACACGTGGTTTCCCTGCTGATGAGGTGGTCGAGCGCGGTTTCTCCGGCAAAAAATGAGATTCCGTTTTGCTTCCCGCCTATTCGTGCCTCGTTTATACACGGTTGTGTCCTCCAGTAAGTTTTAATCGTGCTCGGTGGATACTGGGGGCGCTTGACACAGTGTATCTCTGGGTTCTTCGGGGAGTAGTTTCAAGTTTCGAGGATGGTATTTTGGTGTTTGGAAGAATTGCATTTTTTTGTATGTTCATATTGCGACGAGAGGGGCTAGAGAGAGAGTCGGAGCGCAGGACTTCTCTCGTCGAGTGGACGCGAAGAAGTATCGCGAGTTTCAGGCGTATGTTTCAAGAAACGGGAAGAGACAACATTGAACATAGCATTGTAGAACGTTTGGAAATATTTGGAAGATGCAAACAATTTGTGGAAGTCAAACAGTTTATATTTCAGCATGTTTCGGTGCCTATTATAAGGAATAATTAACGCTAAACCTACCGACGATTAAAGTAGACCTATTTGTATCCAAAGAAATAAAAGCAATAGGTATTGTGAAAAAGATATAACGTAAAGCGAACAAATCTTTAGCTGTGTTTCTCACAGAAAATTACGGAAAATTCTTCGAACCGAATCGATATAAATTTATAAAATTTCTACGAGAAATTACAAGCCACTCGTTTCGACCGCTTTGGTAGTTCTAGTGTTAATTTTGTATAACGTTTTAACCCATTGATGAGAACACGGTTTAATTATTAGATTACATTTTTATTCTTATAAAATACTTCAAATGTCCTAATTTCGGTACTTCAATTACTCCGGTGTTTTTATTTTAATGCTTGGCTATAATAGATTGAAACGAAAATTATTTGATCCACGGTGAAAAACGTTTAGACGATCAAACCTAAACACTCTGCTCTATACCTCTCGCGTTGAAGACAAAACAAACGAGCGAATCAGTATCTAACAGACGCGATAAAGCGGTGCCAGACAACGCATCGGTAGATCGAGCGTAATCCTTCCCGGTTCCATTCACTCAGCTATTCAGTCATCAATTTAGCCGGCAAGTTGAACGCGTTCACGCTCGAAATCCCTCTAACGTATTAGCCTGGCCAAAAAGAAGACAGGTGACGGTCGTACGAGTTATAACGGGGCATCGGGCCGGTTAAATGCGAACTGACCTCGCGCAACCCTGAAGCGAGAACAAGCTATTAACGCGGCGTATGCCATTCATTCTTGCCTGGTCCCTCGATGGTCGGTCTCTGTTCCTCTGTTTCCACGCTCTCCTTTCCTCCTTTGCCCTGTTACGGTCGCGTACAAACACACGGAAAACGAGCTGTATCGCGACTGATGGCCTAATAGTACATAGTTCGGATCCATTCATAAACTGGCGAACGGTACGAGTTGCCAGAGGGTAAACGGAATCTTTTGTGGGACCGCTCTATGTGCACGTTTCTGTCGTGATAGGAATGCGGTATTGCTGTATTAGCTGACTGTAATTCGGGACTTAATCTGGGTAGATATTAACACGTTAACTGATTCGAGACGAAGAATTATTTCGAAGACCATTCCTCAGGACTGGAATTTTTTTTTCATTTTTGTTTTTTTTTTGTTTTTTTTTTTGTCGAACTTGTCAAATATTATTTGAATCTCAGGTACTTCATCATAAAAATAGTATTTTGCGTAAGGAAAATATTTTTTAAGGCAGAATTAACTTATAAATAGTATTCTCTGCAAAGAAAATTTTTTTATTCAATTAACCAGAGCTACCGAATTAATTAATTATACTGTTTTTTAATACATTTTATACATCTCGTATAATATACCTGCTACGCTAAAATCCTCGTACATGGTTTCTTGTAACGCAATTTCATACAACGCGTAACGTATTAACCGTCGGCGCTTTTTTGGCTCTGGAAATATTCTGTTTTTAACACGGTTACGCTTAATTTCCAAAGATATCGCACCGTGATGATTTACGAAATTAAAAATTTATGTTTCGTTTACCAGAGGAAAAAGGATATTTATAAAGTGAATAAAAAAAAGTACTTTCACAAGCGATAGTAATTTTCTCCGTTCGAAATAAAATTTCTTTCCTTCAGTGACAAAGAATCGTACGTATAAGGGTTAACGCTTTGCCCTATAACCACGAGTCACACTCGTGGCGCCGATTCTGGTTAAAATAGAACAGAAAGACACAATATTTATGATAAAGTTCAATTTTAACTTTGACTATACTTTAAATTTACAAGATTGAAAATTATTTATATATAAAATTTATATATAAAATTATTTATATAATATTTATGATAAAGTTCAATTTTAACTTCAACTATAATTTAAAGTTACAAGATTGAAAATTATTTATATATAAAATTTATATATAAAATTATTTATATAATATTTATATAAAGTTCAATTTTAACTTTAACTATAATTTAAATTTGCAAGATTGAAAATTAGCAAATACAAAATACGTGTGATATTTCGATACTTTGCGTTTGACAGCGTGTCAAAGACGCGAATAATTATCGCTAATACGCATGAAGATCGAAGAAATGGTAAGCCAAGGGGTTAAAGCGTAGATGTATAGATTCCAACACCGACTATTCCCCGATAACGAGTTGAAGAAAGAAAAGTATTCGTTCGTTGTGTAAATACGTAACGACACCCGGCGGTAGAAAGAGAGAAAGACGAAAAGGGTGAGGACACGATTAAATAGTGGGAGTGAAGGCCGAGCATAGCGTGGGAGAATCTGTGTAATTCAGCACGTGGTCGACCACCCTGGGTCGAACCGATGTTACGGCTGCTTGATCGTCTATAATACCAGCGTAATCACTTTGCACGCCCGTTTGGTCGATATTTTTACCACCAGTGGTTGATTTATGGCTGTTACGGTGTCTCATGAGAGTTTGGACAGTGAAGGGATTTGGGCAACCGTAACCGATGATTTGTTTCGTAATGAAATTTCGAAATGAAAAATTGTTTCCGAGCATTCGGCAATAAATATTGACGACGTTTTTATCGAATAAAAATCCTGAATTATTTATGAAAATTTAACTTTCGTTACGCTTTACCAACGCGTGGAAGAAGAAAATGGCGTCCGCCAATTCCCATCGCTGGACACCATCGAGCAAAGAAATTGTTAATTCGCGTATTAACCGTGGCCGTGCATAAACACGTGGATATGTAAATTTCAAGTCACTCGGGGTTAGAGAGAGGATTAAGTAAATTACTCCGGTTAAACCGATCCGTCTTTTGTTTTACGCTCTAAACGTTTAATAGCGGAGCTTTTGATAAAATTGTATGAGCAAAGAATGGTGCATCGCGAGATAAATTATTTAGAGAAATAATCCGAAGATTAATATGTCACGACAGGTGTTGTGTATATCGTGCGTCAAGGAGTGAAGAAATGGGACTAGTTGTTCTATCGTGTGATAGAAGTATGCAAATAATTTTCCTATTATCGCGTTTGAGTTATTTTTTATAACTAGTTGTAAACAACTATGTCTACCACATACTGACGAAGTGTCGAGGTAACTAATCAACATTTTTTTTTATTAATAAGCTTCAGACAGTCAATTCATAGGCATAGATAATCAACAGTGTGATTGAAGTATGCAAATAATTCTCCTATTATCGCGTTCGACTTATTTTTCACACCAAATTCTAAGCAACTATCTCTATTGTCTCTATTGTAGTTGACGAAGTGTCGAGGTAACCAATCAACATTTTTTTTTATTAATAAGCTTCAGACAGTCAATTCATAGACATAGCTAATCAGCGGTGTGATAGAAGTATGTAAATAATTTTCCTATTATCGCGTTTGAGTTATTTTTTATAACTAGTTGTAAGCAACTATGTCTACCACATATTGACGAAGTGTCGAGATAACCGATCAACCTTTTTTGTTTATTAATAAGTCTCAGATAGTCGGTTCATAGGTATAGCTAGTCAATAGTGTGATAGAAGTATGTAAATAATTTTTATGTTATCGCGTTTGACTTATTTTTCACAACTAGTTGTAAGCAACTATCTCTAGCATACATTGACAAACTATCGAGCTAGCCAATCAACTTTATATTTACCAATAAACCTTAGTGAACGCATAAAAATCTGTCACTAATTCCCCAATCATCGCATCTACCATACCATTCATAACTAACCAACGATCCTCGCCGCGCCCAAACAAAACCCAACAAACCAAACTCCCATTCAAACATCGACACTGCAACTACCCAAATCCCCCAATTCATACCCCCTAATAAAAATATCCACCAGCCCGTCCCACCTACAAAATTCCCTTCCCATAAAGATCCAAGCCTCTTCCCGCCTCCGACCCACCAATCTTCACCGAACCTAAATAAAACTCCCCGCGACCCGATCGAACGGGACCCCGTCACGCGATAAAACCCTTGAAACAATCCGCGTGAAAACAATCCCGAACTTGGTCTCGAAAGAACAGGTGGCACGTGGCCGCCAACCCAAGTCCGCCAGAGATCAATCTTCGGATTAACCTCGGTGGATAAGGGAAAAGCAGGAGGCCGGGTCTAACGAGGAAACGAGGACGAGAAACCGGAAAACAAGGAAGAAGTAAGCCAAGACAGTAACGAGTGCGCTCGAAGCGAGACGAAGAAGGGAAGAAGACGGTGGCACGTTGGACGTGCTCCTCGTCCACGGCGTGCAACACCTCCCTCTTTCCTCTCCGTGTTCTTTGGACGTCGTGATATAAAGCGGCGAAGAGGAAACGTCGCGGCGACAGAGGCAACCGCCACGGCTAAAGGGAAACGAGCGGGATGGGGTTGCTCGGGCGGGCACGGGGCAAGGGGATGGAAAGGGAGGGATCGGGAAACTATTGACCACGTTGGGAAGCCGTTTAACCCCCCACGAGAGGACGTACACACACTTGTACAGAGTGGCACGGACAATGATCACACGCAGCAACTCTTGTACACGTGTGCAACGAACGGGCGAGAGGCAGACAGGAAGGGAAAGCATAAACGGTTCCACACAAGGAAGTTCATTCATGAGTACGGAACTTTGGGTAGGTGTTGAGGCCTGCACGGACACGACCTCACGCCCAGTCACATCGTATTCGAGAGTACGCCCGTAGTACGCGGCTCTCTTCTCGCTCTTTCTCTGTCTGTACTTTGACGGTATGCTCGAGCATCGTCGTAAGCGGCGTCAGGATAAAGAACCCACTTCGAGGGAGGACGGAAAACGTTGGGTTGAGAGAGAGAGAGAGAGAGAGAGAGAGAGATGGGTTTGTGAGAGGAACAGCTACAGCACAGGCGACATTGTTGTAAAGCGATAAGATAGCAGGGAAGGGACCAGGCACGTACTACACGAGCGCGTACCTGCATGCGAGCAAATCGGCGATCGGTATCGCCGATCGAAAGTGAATCTCGCGTGTGCAATTATCGAACACGTGGCAGGACGGCACACCGGGGGTGAGAGGCGACGAGTTAACGATCACCTGTTATTTATTTGAGGAGATGGTTTTGATACCGGCTGACAATTTTATTTCCAGATTTATTCTTGTCTGTGAAACCTGTTGAAGATTTTTTGGACCAGGGAGGATAATGGGACGTGAAAATAATAGATTTTTGTGTTCGTTTGCTTTGTACGCTGTTTTGTATAAATTGTCGTTTATGTGTACTCTTTTTAGTTCTTGTAGGCTGAAACGAGACGCGACATGATTGGATACTTCGATTAATATATGTTTATATAATCTGAAGATTTATGGAGGGATTGTTTGTTTTGGTTTTCGGGTGATATTGTTTGATAACGGGATATGATTTAGTGTTTTTTATGCGGTACTTGGTGTGTATTGGGTTATACCGTAGTGCGGTATTTTTTGGATCAAATTTTGATGCGGGAGAAAGTTTAGTTTTTTTTGAAAAGTATTAATGATTTTTGTAAAGTTTGTAGGTTTAATAGTAATATTATAGTTTACAATTTTTTGCAATCTTGATCTTAAAGTTTCGATTCCCTTGCGATAAAATTTTGTCGTTTACGAGTTAAAGATTAACCCTTTGCGCTCTTAAACTTTTTTATGTTTCAGAAAATTATTGTGGAAACTTAAAATGTTTTGGAGAAAAGCGATTTCTTATTCGTTTGATTAATTTGCTTTTGAACGAAGGAAAGATTGAACTGACGAAAATAGAAAATTTAATTTAAAAAAATTAGTCGCCATAATGATTTGATTGAATCAAACCGAGCTTCCTTTGGACGAAAATATTTTTTGTAAACTATTCCTTATTCGATACCCTTCAAATTGCATAAAAAATACTTTTTAAACTGTAATCAACCGTAATTTTTTCTCCGATAAGCGGACAAAATTCGTGCTACAGAGGGTTAATTACACGAAGAAAAGTATTCATAATCCATGCTTGGGTGACGAGGCGTTGAAAGCGTTAAATAATTTACAAACGTAACAAAACGAACGAATCGTGTTATTAATTTGTAGAACAAACGAAAGAAACGAGCCGGCTCGTTTTGAAACGGAATCAACTGAATTTCTAGCTCGACGTTCTAAGCTTAATGTTCGAAAATGGTTTCCATACATTAGAATAAATAACGGCAACACAATGGAAATTATAATTGCCGTTGAATCGAGGGGCTCTGTCGGATTCCACGATAATGTAATTTACATGATATTGCAGCACGTTGAGGTAAACCATCGGGCGGAGATGAATTAATCGATTCGTTTTAATTTACGCGCTTCGTTCATTGAATTGTAAACGTTAAGCAAGATACTCGGTGTAACGTTTCCTGGCACACGAACGAGCGAACAATCGGCGAAACCTTGAAAGCTTCTTTAAGTTTAGCCGAGCCTGGGGACTTATTGCGAAGAGCGAAGGGTTGACGAACGCATAGTTGGAAAGTTTACATAAATATCTACGTCCCCTTATAGATGATCCCTCGCGTAAAGTACACAACTATGTCGCGATAAGTTACACTCTTCTTAACCCAGTTTACTATAAATAGCTTCTCCACTGTGTCAGCTGGTGACCCCTAATCAGACCGTCGATCGTAAAGAAGAGTTAAACTCGAGACATACTTTGAGCAACTGTTACCAAGAATATTAAATTAACAGTTGAACGAGCTGTTTCCGAGCAGTGAGTTTAGGAAAAACATAAATCAACGCCTGAATGTTTTTGCCGGTGAAAGAACTATTGCATTTCTCCGTTTGATGGAGAATTAATCCATTATCACTTTGACGGCCGCTCATTTTTCGCATCGTTTTTAAATTAGCGCCGATAATATTTGCACGATCGTTCTTAGCATAATTATTAATAAAAAAAGGGTTAAGATCACTGTTACGCTATTTTTAATATTTCTTTAAAAATAGCATAACAGTGATCTTAACGCTTTCTTTTTTTAAAGAAATATTAAAAATAGCGTAACAGTGATCTTAACGCTTTCTTTTTTTTAAAGAAATATTAAAAATAGCATAACAGTGATCTTAACGCTTTTTTAACGCTTTGATTGCGGCAGATTTTGAGACGCGCCGGTCGTACCACACGGGTAAGAATTCATTTACAATATTTACAAGAATTCATTTATAAGATCTATCGGAATAATGATAGATAAAATATTCAAAGCGCTTATATGCGTCCTCCGTGTCACAAAACCAAACTGTGTTGAGCGCTTATATGCGTCCTACGTGTCAGAAAACCAAACTGTGCTGAACGCTTATATGCGCTCTTCGTGTCGCAGAAGCAAAATTTCTGAGCGCGTATATGCGCCCACAGTAGCCAAGGGGTTAATATATATTTTTAATATTTCTTTAAAAATAGCATCGGTATGCATTACTATACAAACATCGAAACGACGACGAGAAACCATTCCCAGAAAATAGCTGTGCAAAGTCGCACGCACGTGACAGCGTCGATGTGTTAACTGCCAAATTTGTTTTTCTTTATTTTTGGCTGGATAAGTTATATATATGCAGAAAAAATTGTGTAACGATATAATTATATACAAATTATGTTTCGTTCTGAAATTATTTTATATCTTTGAAAAAGTCCGAAATGGGTATCGTTATAAAATGATTAGTAAAATGATCGGTAAAATTATTTCAATAAAAAACGAAAGACCGAGTAACTAACAGATCGTTGCTATAACCTCTAAATTATGTACATTTATGTATTATTTATTATAAATTATGATTTTTGTATTATTTTGAATTTTCGTAAGCTGTAATAATTTCGAATACTTTCCAAAGTGTATGTAAAAAATTGCGACCCTTTGTGTACGAAGAATAGAATTATTTTAATTATTTTATCGTTTCAAATATCCCTGATTTCAGAGACAATTTTTTTAGGATCGTTGTGGAGCTGTTCGAAGCACATGCACCCTTTCTAGTTGGACGCATCCCTGCCACACTTTCGATCCTGCCACAGTCACCTACCTAACGTTCTGTTACGATTCGTCGATTAACGATAATTGTGCCGTTACGGTGTTTCAGTGGCTCAAAGCGTATACACGCGTTCCGTCTCTCCTGGTTCGTCCGTCTCTGTTTTACTCTTGCTCTATCGTTCACCAGGAGCGCGCGGGCCCGGGCGTTGATTACTGGGCGGCACAGCGACGTCGGCTAATAGCCCCACTAACTACCCAGAGCCCTGATTGTTAGGTTACGATCACGGTCTTTGAAACTCGCCCCACGCATAATAACTACCGGCTAGCGACGGAGATGAACAACTATTGTTCTTATCTTCGAGACAATTGACGAAATCTTGTGTTGGAAAGGTAAGTCGAAGAAATGGGGAAAATGTTTAGTTGACTTGTTTATTTAGCGAGGGTTGTGGGTGGAGATGGATGTACAGTAGTATAAAGTGATAATATAGTAAGCTTAGGGTAATAAATATTTGGAAATTTAATTAAGCTGTTCAGTATTTTCTATATTGGTTGATAAATTTTGGATTTTTTTTTAAATATTGTACTGGATAAAATTATAATGATTTTAGGGTAATAATTATTTATGGATCCATCTTTTCAGTATTTTCTTCATTGATTGACAAATTTTAGATTTTTTAAAAATACTGTATTAGATAAAATTATAACAATTTTAGGGTAATAAATATTTATGGATCCATCTTTTCAGTATTTTCTATATTGGTTGACAAATTTTGGATTTTTTTTTAATATTGTACTGGATAAAATTATAATAATTTTAGGGTAATAATTATTTATGGATCCATCTTTTCAGTATTTTCTTCATCGGTTGACAAATTTTGGATTTTTTAAAAATATTGTACTGGATAAAATTATAATAATTTTAGGGTAATAATTATTTATGGATCCATCTTTTCAGTGTTTTCTTCGTCGGTTGACAAAGTTTGAATTTTTTTTTTAATATTGTACTGGATAAAATTATAAAAATTTTAGGGTAATAATTATTTATAGATCCATCTTTTCAGTGTTTTCTTCATCGGTTGACAAATTTTGGATTTTTTATAAATACTGTATTAGATAAAATTATAACAATTTTAGGGTAACAAATATTTATGGATCCCTCTCTTCAGTATTCTTTTCATCGGTTGATGAATATTATTAAAAGATGGTACGGTGTATATTGATCATTAAACAAACTGCTATCTTAAACTATCCATGAAAATAGCTGTTGCAACTATGTAATATATAATTTGTCAAGGCTCCGTTACTCGATTCTTCATATTTCTACTGCATTATTTTTTCTCATATCTTTCAAAGACATCACTTTAGAAATATAACATAAGTTCGAACAATATCTAACATCCGAAGAGACACAAATTATTACCAGTGACCCCCTTTTCTCCTATTATCAATTTAACAATCAAATAACTACCTGTTCAAATAATACAAATACAACACAAATAATAATAAACTTCTTATTATTAACTACCCCAACAAACCAATTTCTCATCTCAATAATGAACACACAAAACAAGATACCACATCTACCCAAAAATCCCACATTATCAACCACCACACTATAACATTAATCCCAAACACAAATCACGTTACATCATCTCCGAGAAGCCCCAATAAACAAACCAACCTCGACACAAAAACATAAAAAATTCCCTTATACCGGCTCAACATCCCAAAACAACCCAAGAAAAAAAAAAAAAAAAAAAAAAAAAAAAA